>JAWZSL010000349.1:0-19734 GCA_034769285.1 Lutjanus argentimaculatus | reverse complement strand
GTTGAGATACATCCTGAGCCAAGTGTCCTGGATGTGGCTGACGTGCTGCACTGTGGTGCTTCTCATGTGTGGACATGACGACACATGACACACTGTGATGCTGCACTGGTGTTGTGTTTTAGCCTTTTCTCTCCTCCTCTCTCTCCACTGCTCTGTGTGCTGCACCAATCCACACTCACAGAGCAGAGAAACAGGAGACTTTACTCAAGTTTACATGACTGTCAGTGTCAGGAAGGATGAGGGATTTTTCAGTCAGGTCACTGGTCAGAGGAGATGAAGATTATTGATGTGTTCATCCAGTCAGAGCATCACAGGTAAAGATGCCTTTTATTGGCTCAACAATATCCACACCTGCTCTGTCACTGTTACATTTACATGTAACCAGGAGCCTGATTTAAATTTAAAACTGAAACAATGAATTAAATCATAACCAATACGTCACCATTCAACAAACACAAGTGTAAAGGTCAATAAACTCAAAATGGCAGATTTGGTCGACTGTTGCTTCAGTAAATAACATGTTGATAAATTGATTAATAGCAACATATTCTAGCATATCCAGTAACAATATCTTAGCTCAACAAGCTTTGAACAGACAACAGAACAGTAATGAACTCGTATCAATTAGTAGAAACACAAATATTTCCAAGTTCAGGTCAGAATAAAAACTACATATAGTGTTAAAAAGTGAGGTAAACAAGAATCACTGTCCATTACTCACTTTCTGGCATTCAAGTCAAGTCAACTTCAGTGTTTCCCATTAATCAATGAGACTGTGGCGGCCCGCCACAGTCTCATTTGGCCCCTCCACAGTCTCATATGGAGAAAAAAATACGATCTGTCACTCTGTCAGACCATTACACAGCTGTACTTGCGCGCGCACTGGTCACGTTCATAGACGTCGCTCTTTACTTTATACATTTGGCGCGAACCAGATTCCAGCGACACTGGAGCGGGACGTCTGACTCTGAGGTAAGTGCAACTTCTTTTTTGGGCAATAGCGCCCATGCAGAGTTATCAAGTTGGATAATGTTGTTGATCTCATCAAGCCAGTCAACTTCTAACATTCCAAACCGAGTTTAACTTTATGCTCTCCATGGTGCTGATTTGCCGCTATTTCTCCCTCCGCTGCTCGCGCCATTTATCTCATCCATCTATGCCAGTGCTGTTCACCCGCGAAGCTACTTTTCACCCAGTGGATCCAGATCCAGATCCACCGGGTGGATCCAGATCCACCGGGTGATTTCCCAACTTATGACGTGAGGTTACCGTGGCCTCACCCCAGTGTTCCACGATTCTGCCTTCCAAGCAGTGGTGTAGTCTACGTGATACGCAGGCATACGCCGTATACCCACTAGAAAACGTCCCGAGTTTCCGTATAACCAGGGGTTAAAGTGGGCCGGAGCCCTCCGGAGCTCAGCTCCGCCACCTTATTCAAATAAATAAATGTTTCAGTTCAAACTGGCAGTAGCCAGTAGCTGTTAGTTTGCTGTGTTTCTCTGTTTGTTAGCCATGTTAGATTGCTATGTGTGTGTTTTACCTGTTAATCCGGCCTGTATTTTTCTGTTGAGAATAGACTTGCACGGATTTATCGGCAGTGCTCGGATTCGGGCAGGTTTTCACGTGGTCATCCATGACCTGCGACCGGCCGGTCAGTCTAAATTTGACGGTCTAAAGCGCCGGTCAAATTCCTATCGCGCTGCGGCAGCAAAAGAAACAAAAAAACAAAAACCAAACACACCATGTTATAACGTGCTATAACATGCTTGTTATAACGTGCTATAACATGCTTTGCCCCAGGTGTTTGGTACCGCTGCGCTCTCACAAGGCGCGGATGCCGCGGCGCTTTCCAAGGTGCTGATCCTGACTTTGTTGATTTATTTGTTTGCTCGGTACTGTTTTACTGTTATTCTCTGTAGTTGTTTTTGCACAATTTCGTACTTCGTAGTTTGACAGAGCCTTTTGGGGGCGTCGGGATGAATATTTTCCCGAAAATTACATTTTCTATCCTGGAAACAGAGGCGCTATATATCCCGATGTATGTAGGTTCCCAACCTGACAACTTTAGTGTATTTTCTGCTGATATCAATAATTATTATTGAGGAAGAAGACCGCCATTTCAATATTAATCAACATTATAAACTGCGTGCAACTTGACGTTTGCTGCGGCTGCACAGGCGGATGAAATGCCAAGTTCAGCCTGTGATCTGTTACTGTCTGACTGAACAACCTCATGGAAGTGATATTTTACAGTTCTACATATTTTAATCTAACAAAATTCGTTTAAAAAAGTCAGTTGGTGTTTTCAAAGTCATGATATTGAGCTGAAACAGGTTCTAGACTTCGTTCGCATTCACAGGCTGCTGCTGAGCGCAGCAGACGGCTCACACCGCGCACACTGCGATGTTCAACATCGCAGACTTAATAAAGTTAATTATTACTGAAAGTTAAAAAGCAAAACTCTAAAAAAAAAAAAAAAAAAAAAAGCTCTCACTCACTTGGTCGAGGGCTTTGTACGCATTTCCTGGAGATGTTGGTGTCTTTCTTCAGTGAGGGGCGCTTTTTGCCACAGCCAGCTGCTGATGGTAAATCCATCACATGCAGTATTTCATCCCGACGTGTTTTGGATAAAATATAAATCCAGTGACCTTGAAGCTTCGAGCTTCACCGGGAATTTTATCTGAGATTCTAAAAGTTGCAGCAACAGTTTGCATCTTCATTGTTTAATATTTTGAAGTATTTCCACACAAAGCTGGTAGCAGACAGCGTGTTATGTGTCTCATTAAGATGGTAGAGACAAAAGTTATTGTATTAAGTGCATTCATAATCAGACATGCTTGAATTCATGGAGATTTGTGATCGTTAACCAGTTAATAAAAGCACCCTGTGTACTCAGCTGGTAGCAAATAGGAGCCAGAAAACACACACTACCCCCAATGAAAATAAAATCTTAAGAATAATATAGCACATGCTATGATATGATGATGTTATAGACAAAAAGTTATATATTATTTATTAATGTAGAGTGTGTTTTAGCAAAGACATGATTATTGAAAAGCTGGTTGTATCTTGGTTAAAATGTTCTAATAAAGGAAAGTTAAAAAATTTTGTAATATCTTGTGTGCTGTAAAGTGGTTTGGAAAAAAATGAAATCGGAATCGGCCGAAATCAGTATCAGCCATCCAAGCACTCTGCAAATCAGAAATCAGGATCGGCCCAAAAAATTGTAATCGGTGCAAGTCTAGTTGAGAATAAAGCCAATATAGTTTTTTGCAATCATTTACGTCATTTTCCCTACTGCGCCTCAGCACCGAATTTTAGGGCACCCCCACCTGTCAAATCCCACTTTAACCACTGCATATAACCATTTAAAAATGCGCAATGATACGTATCAACATGATTTTGTGAGAGAACTTTCTCTTTCCCATTCATAAATTCGCCTTTGCTGTGTTATCAAAGCGTGCGCGCGCGTGTGTGTGCTCCGCAGGCAGATCAGAAAGTAACGTCAGACGCTATGTGAAGCGGAGAGAGAAGCTGCTGTGAACGGTAAATATAACAGATAAAACTGTAAAAAAAAAAAAAAAAATAATAATAATAAAAAAGCAACATAAGTTGTCAAAACAGAAAAATAACAGACTATACTTTGCTGTAAGTTTGTAGAGAGGCCCAGCTCAGAAACCTGTGGAACAGTGAATGGAGCGAGAAGTTTTATTGTGGGTATGGTGTATTATTGTGATGTGGTTATGGTGATTTTGATATTGATGAGACAGTGAATAGTGAGCTGTTCTAAGATAAAGTGAAATCCTGTCTGTGCAGTATTATCTGTGATATGTATCTGCTGATATATGATTCCTTAGACACTGAGCTGTTTTATAAATGTTCTTTAACCTGCAGCTCCAGTCATATGAGAATATTCCTGTAGAAAAAAATAAAATTGAAAAGTTGAAAAATTACTGTAGCAGCAAATATCTCAGTTTTTATTTAACATACAGTTAAATGTTATACACAGTTACTGTGTACTTACTGTAAGGGCGATACATCGCGCTTAAAAATGTACACACACATTAAAACCGCCGAGGGTCAGAGACTCTCCCACCACAGTCTCCTAAAATCCTGTGGGAAACACTGCAACTTTATTTATATAGAACATTTCATACATGACAAAAATAAAAAATAAAATAATAATAAAATAAAATAACAGATAATAGAGTATTACATATAAAAACAAGCAGAACATGATAAAAACAAACAAGATAAGAAGGTTTTATTGTTATCATTTTTCTTAAAAGGGAGATAATAACAATAATAATACTAATTGTCAAAACATAAAAAATACACTTAAAACCAAACTAAAAGCTTGTGAAAAAAAGATTTGTTTTTAGTTTTCTTTTAAAAGAGAACACTGTTGTAGCAGACTGTTGTTCATGTGGAAGAGATTTCCAGAGAGCTGGACCATAATGAGGGTTAGGGTGAGCTGAGTAGGGTTACAGGAGCTGGTTTAGAGTTGATTTTAGGTACAGTGAGGAGACCTTTATTTGATGATCTAAGGGATCTCTGGTGTGAACTCAGTGAGCATGTCAACAACATAGGAAGGAGCTAAAACGTTAAAACATTTAAAAACAATCAGAAGTATTTTAAAATCAATTCTTTGTTTTACTGGGAGCCAGTGAAGAGAAAATAAAACAGGAGTTATGTGATCAGACCTTTTAGTTTTTGTTAAAACTCTGGCTGCTGCATTCTGAATAAGCTGGAGTTTATTTAACATCTGTTTTGTCAGTCCAGCAAAAAGTGAATAACAGTGATTCAGCCTGCTGGAAATAAAAGCATGAACCAGCTTTTCAGAGTCTGACTGAGACAAGAAGCATCTAACTTTTAATATATTTCTGAGCTGATAAAAGGCAGTCTTAGAAATATTAGAGATGTGCTTCTGGAAGTTAAGATCAGCGTCTAAAATCACAGCCAAGTTTTTGACATGATCACATGGTTTTACAGACAGAGGAGCTAACAAAGATTCAGTTTCATTCCTCAAAGCCTTTGGTCCGACTAACTCAATCTCTGTTTTGTCATGATTGAGCTGTAAAAAAATTCTTCACCATCCAAAATCTGATATCTGTGATGCACTGGATGAGGTCGTTTACTGGGCTAAGGTTATTGGTGGAAACAGGTATGTATAACTGTGTGTCATCGGCACACGATTGATATGAAATATTATATTTCTGTATCATGGACCCAAGCGGATATTACAGCAAACTGTGTTATGACAGATTCAATTAAATATTATATAAAACACTGTCTGCAACAGAGACTGTTTGGTGTTTTTGTTTTATAAAGATCATCAAAATGACTAAATTTTACAAATCGATGACTCAACTTTAAACTCACTCTTCAACATGAACAAAATAAAACCTCTTTGTTCTGAAAATGAAGGCAGATCAGCTGACTGAAGGCACAGACGTGTAAACAGACATTCGGTGTCGACTTGTTCTTACAGTTCTTGAGGAAGAACGGTCGTGGTTGAATTGTGCTGAATGTTTGTGTCAGTGTTTGTGTGGATCTGCTGCCTCCTGCTGTTCACTCTGCAGTCTGACACTCTGCTGCTCTGCAGCTTCACTTCACTGCAGCTGCTCACATCAATCATTTCCTTTTACTGACTGATGAGCTTCATTTACACATGTTCACAAGAGTTTATTCAACAGCACAACTTCCAGCAAACAGACACCAAAGAGTCTCATCGGGGTCACTCAATGTGATCATAATTAGGGTCCGGGCAGCCTAAGCTGCCAGGACCCTACTGTAATCCTGCATGTTCTCCTTTCTTTCTTCTTCTTCTTCTTCTTCTTCTTCTTCTTCTTCTTCTTCTGCTTCTTCTTCTTCGTGTGAGAGGAGTGAGAGTGGAAGAGCAGAGAGATTGAGGGACGTTTGTTCTTTCTTTTTTCTTTTTCTACTATTCTTTGCACGGCGGTGAGTTGTTTATTATTGTATGTATTAGTTTGTTAGGTTAGTGTTTGTTTAGTTTAGTGTTTTGTGTTAGTGTGTTTTGCGGCCAGACGCCGTCTGGTCGGAAAGGAGAGGCCAGGTGAGGCAGTCATGGCGGCCTCAGGTTTCTCCTCCCTGTCGAGGAAACACGGCATCAAGCTGGCGGCCGGTTCCCCCTGCAGCGTGGAGGATGTGGCCCTCGCCGTGGGCGAGCGGATCGGCCGTGGCTCGGTCAAGTCGGCTGCCCGGGTGAACCGGGCCGTGGTGCTGTTTGTAGAGAAGGTGGAGCAGGTGAAATTGCTGGTGGAGACGGGGCTGACGGTGAACGGGCTGTTTGAGGTGGTGCAGCCGCTGACGCAGCCTGCAGCCCGGATCACTCTGTCCAATGTGCCCCCCTTCATCAGCGATGAATTCCTGCTCCGGGAGCTGTCTCGACACGGGAAGGTGGTGTCCCCCATCAGGAAGCTACTCTCCGGGTGTAAGTCTCCGCTGCTTCGCCATGTGGTGTCGCACCGGCGGCAGGTTTACATGATATTAAACAACCGGGCAGAAGAGTTTAATTATCATTTCATCGTGAGAGTGGATGATTTCGATTATACTCTGTTTGCTACATCTTCTCAGGCCAAATGTTTCAGTTGTGGAGAGGAGGGTCACCTGGTCAGGGCTTGTCCGAACCGGGCCGGTGTGGCTCTGCCGGACCTGACCGGGGCTGCGGCGGCTTCCGCTGCCGCAGTGCCGGGGGCGGCGGCGGGAGGCCCGTCCCCGCTCCACGGCGGAGGAGCTCCGGGGATGCGGGATGGACCGCCGGTTCGGTCGGAGAGGAGGGAGCAGGGTCTGAATCAGGACAACAGAAGCAGGAACAGGAGGTGAGTGAGAGAGATAGAGTTGTAGAGATGGAGGAAGGTGAGGTGAGGGAGACTGGTGAGGAGGGAGAGACAGGTGAGGTGAGGGATACAGGTGAGGAGAGGGATACAGGTGAGGTGAGGGATACAGGTGAGGAGAGGGATACAGGTGAGGTGAGGGATACAGGTGAGGAGAGAGAGGCAGGTGAGGAGAGGGATACAGGTGAGAGGAGGGGGACAGGTAAGGTGGGGGAGACAGGTGAGGTGAAGGAGACAGGTGAGGTGAGGGAGACAGGTGAGGTGAGGGAGACAGGTGAGAGCACAGGGGAGATTTTGGAGGCAGGAGGTGTGAGTGAAACACTGGGTGATGTGTGTGAGCAGTCTGCTGGTGTGTGTGAGGAGACTGGTCGTGTGTGTGAGGCATCAGGCTGGAGGCCAGTTGTGTCTCAGAGACGTAGCAAGCGTAAGCACATTGTGCAGGTGGAGGGAGGAGGAAAGGCTGGATGACTGGAGGACGGAGCAGCTGCTGGCGACAGCAGCGACGGTGAAGCCTCCATGTCAGACAGCAGTGAGTTCTCTCTCTCACAGACACACACAGCCAGTCAAGAGAAAAAAATGTATACAGCCCAGATGATTAAGAGCTTCTTGCAGAAAACAAAAGGTGTAAAAAACCTCAATCTTGAGCAACATTTTCCTGACAAGTTCACCTTTTTCCTGTCTGCAAAACATATTATAAAACATAGAGCATCATCTGATTTAACTGAACAAGAGATTTATAGGTTAAAGAAACAAATGATCAAAGTTAGAAAACAAATCAATATTTGAATATGATGATGTGGCCTATGTTTTTATTTATTAACTTTTGTACTTTTTATTTTTTTATCTCCCTTATGGATGGTTTTAGAGTGGGAATGCTAAATGTCAATGGAGCGAGGGAGGTAAAAAAAAGGGCACTTGTGTTGGACGCCGCTAGGAGTAAACGCATAGATGTGTTGTTTTTACAGGAGGTTCATAGTAACCAGAGTAATGAAGTGGACTGGGAGAAGGATTGGGAGGTGCAGGTGGCTCTGAGCCACAACACCACACTGAGTGGGGGTGTAGGTATACTATTATACAGGAGGTTCACTCCATCTCTCTAGACCGTGGAGCATGGTAGTGGAGGGGAGGTGCCTACTGTTAAAGCCAAATTTGACATTTTATATGGTGTTTATGTATATTTATGACTCCTAATAAAGGAGCAGGAGGATGAGCTTTTTAGAAATTGTGAATTCTAATATTTACTGCTGCGGTCGGAGGATTTATTAAATTTTGGGTGGGATTTTAATTGTAATGAGGCAGAGTTTTTTTGACCGCAAACCATGAAGAGCCACATACCAGCTTCCCAGCACTCTCTGAAGCAGCTGGGTCTACTCCACGGCCTGGTGGATGTTGTGGAGGAGGATGCATGCCAGACTGTCACGTCTGTACTCCTTGGTCCCTCCTGAGAGAGGATGGGATCTCCTTTGCCTAGACTAGATAGGTTCATTGTTTTAAGCATCATTTTAATGTTTTTAAAGATTGTAGATAACACCTGTGGGTTTTTTACTGACACTCTTTGGTTTTATGTGAGGTGTTTTTTTAAAATATGTTTTGCCAATGAGTATGTTGGCACTTTAATTCTGTTTTAATTTTAGGATAAAGGTTTAATGATGGTTTTAAGCTATTTTTGGTGTGTTTTTGAGAAAGGGAAAATGATTTGATAGTCTTAGGCAAATGGTGGCATTGGTAGGTACAAATAAAAGTTCTGGTGTCAGCAGTACACTCTCAATGTCACACAGCACATGTGTTAGATCTATCAATGACCTGGAGAAGTGAGATAGTGGGATTTAGAACACTTAAGCTATTCCACAGGAAATCGAGGACATATTGAGTCCCAACTCCCAAAAAAATGGGCCTTAGCCAACCTGCTGGACTCCTGGGTACAGGGGGCACTGGTCCGGGTCCGGGTCCAAAACATCTCTGGAGTTGGATCGCTACCCTCTGGACTTCTTTTTTCGGTCTGGAGAAGATGCATGGGCAGAGGAGATAATCCACACTTTCTATCTGGACACTGGGCAAGAACTAACTGAACACCGGTCAGGATCTAGGTGCAGAGCTGTCAGTTTTTCTCATCCTGTACTCTTCTGAATATGAGGAGAATAATGAACTCGAAGAGAGAGTTTTGTGAGGGGATTTACCTCAAGTGTCAGTGACCACCAAACACCCAGTGAGCGTGGAGCGCTCAAGCTGGAGGAACTGGCCGAAGCCCTCCACGCAGCATTGCAGGGCGTTAGGCAGAAATGCTCCAGGTATAGACGGACTCACAGTTGAGTTTTATAAAGGTACTGGGGACATCCTGGGTCAGTGTCATGTGCTTTTACTAAACACAAAAGTCTGGCGGTGGTTCTTTTCCCTTCTCTCCTGCCGCAGAGCTGTGGTGACCCTTCTCCCTAAGCAAGGGGATCCTGGGAGATTAAGAACTGGCCACCCTGTGTGTTGTTGTGTGTGGATTATTGATTCTGTCCATAGCTTGGCCTCCAGACTGAGAGGAGGCCAGTGGAGCAGGTATTCACCGGACAAGACCTTCTGAATGACCGGCAGGTCTATGGCAGACAACATTCTACCTTAATTTGTGTGTTTTGGAGCTTCGCCAGCTCATTGAAACAGTAATGCTGGTCTCATTGTGTTAGTCCAGGAAAAGACATTTGACCGGGGTTGAACACAAGTTCCTTGAAGGGATGGAGAGGTTTTGGTGTTCAATCTCTGGTTTTATCGCCATGATCCGCTGTGCTGTATAATGACTTTGCGAGTCTACTGAAGTTTAACGGCTGTCTGTGTGCACCCTTGCAGGGTGCATAGAGGGCGTCCGGCGGGCTCTGTGTGCTCTGTCTGGATGCTTATGCACTTCCTCGAAACCCCTCCTCTTCAAAAATACGCACTGTCTTGATGGATTGTTTTTACTGGTTTTAATAGCACATCGTTTTATCTGCTTATGCTGACGACGTCATTGTTTAATAATTAACTCAAAATGATGTTGATAATCTTAACTAATTTTAACTGATAAATATAAAAACTTGTCTGCTGCAAAAAATAAACTGAATAAAAGTGAAGCAGTTGCACGTCGGAATTGGCCTAACGGCACCTCCCAACACTCCTCAGAACCTGGCCTGGAAGAAGGAAAGGGTCTAAAATACCTCGGTGTCTTCATAGGAAATAAGGCCATGGAAAAAAAGAACTGGGAGGAATAGAAGACAAGATTTGTGGTTTAAAATCAATAAGTATGGAAGTGGCTACTTGCCACAGATGTCATATAGAGGCAGAAGTCCTGGTTTTAAACAATCTGTGTGCGTCGCTCCATGTGGCACCGAACTGTCCTGCCGGGATCTCCCACTGGGCTTTTAACAAGGGATCAGGAAAAATTGTGAATTTCTTTCTGGGTTGGATTACATTGGGTGCCACAGGGGGTGTTGTTTTTAATGAGCAGTGGACGGGGGGGCAGGGCTCATCCACTCTGGCCAGCAGGACGCAGCGTTCAGGCTGCAGTTCATGCAGAGTTATTAGTGGTCCAACAGACCTTGGTGTGGAGGGGCGTGGCCAGATGCATCTTCAGGATGGTGGGTAGTAACCGGGGACTGGATACTAGCTCTGTTTTTTTAAACTGATTTTAATTTTCTATTATTAAAGGGGCACTCTTTTATATCAAATGTTTTTAAATGTTGTGGTGGTCTTTTTTAAAAAGCAGCAGGGAAAGAAGCTCTAAACTCTCTGTTTCTGGCTACTGTAGTTGAAAGATACCACTGATCAATGGAAGCCAGGATGGACATCTCCAGTGGAGCCACGGGCTGGGTTGACGGCGGCTATGGATCCGGGGACCCAAGGCCGTGGACCTGCAGGCGCCTTGTCCACACTGCTGCAGGGCCGGCTTCTGATAGACTCCCAGGCAGTGTGGGGACGTGTGTGGGCCCCAGGTATGGCAGGTTGGGGTCCAGGAAACTGCTGCAGCTCTGGGAGAAAGATTGACTCGGAGAGAGAGAGAGGCTCTCATGGGGTTGGCGAGGGGGCGGAGCAGACCCCACTGACCTTTTCCCTGAGATCCAGCTCAGAGCCTCAGTTTGTAACTGGGGGGTCCTTGATTAAAGAAATACCACTTTACAGCCTGCACCCACTGTCCACAAATTGACCCTCTACAGGAAAATGTGTGCAGGTGTTAAACAAAAAGACTCTGGGGTGCAGAGCCATCCATGCGCTATGGACAGAGAGACTGGGGGAAGATGCTCCAATTGGAGGGTGTTTTACATAACCCCATGAAGAAAAAAACAGGGATCTACAGTGGAGATCCTTTCATGGTGCCATCGCATCAAATGCGTTTCACTTCGATCATTACCCTGCAATGTACCAACCAGTGCCCCTTTTGTAACATTGACGAGAAACTAATATTTTCATTTTTTTTATTGACTGTGAAAGGCTCACAGCCTTCTTCACTTTTTAGCCTCATGTTTTTAGTTTTTTTAACAACGTTTTCAATAACTAAACTTTTTTATGCGGGCGGGTTACAACAAAAAAAAACCCAAGGGAATGTGGCAGACTTTTAAATTTCATTGTTGGGGAGGAAGCAAATATAAGCCATTCATTTAAATCTCCAGAAGAAATTAAAAATAGATGCTGGGTTCAATGTGCTGATGCAGCTCTGTGTGGCGCTGTAGACCTCCCGCTGCGGCTCTGATGGAGTTCTCTTTTTACAGACTCTTGATAAGGACATGGAAGCTTCTCAGTCATTGGTGCCACAAAAAACATTCTGTGTGCTGGTTTTAAATAATTGCGCTGGTTTTTGATACACATATTGAAAGATTTAAATGATTTTATCTATTCTATTTATTTATTTATTTTAAAGTATGAGGGTATAATTGTGTTTGTGGTGGTTGTATAATTAATATAGATAAGTCTGGATCTGTGGTATAAATCTGCTATCATTTTGACAGTAAACCATTGTCCCTGAATAACCGTAATAAAGTGTGGTTGTAAAAATCACAAAAGTCTTTTTCTTTCTTCTTCTGAGGAAAATCTACTTCCCATGTGCTAAAAATGACCAATAACTTTGCCACAAAGGTCCTGGTCCCATGCCAGATTTCCTCAGCGGCAAAAACAGGCATAGTCCTGGATGGTGTGCTACAGCAAGCTCTTAAAGTTCAAAATTTTGAAAATTCATTATAAATCAAACCATATGTGCTACAGATTTAAAACTTTCACCAAAATGTAGCCCCAATACTGAAGATAACTTTTGTACTTTTAACCTTATTGCATATTATGAAGTCCTATTTTCTACATCTGTTTTTTTCAAAACTGTAAAACTTATTAAACCTATCTCCTCCACACAATTTTTGGCTCAATTGGCACCAAACTTGCTACAGAGCATCTTCAGGACTGTCCTACACAACACGATCCACACAGATTTTTGATTTATCAAAATCTGAGCCTACAGCTGCATTCAATAATGTTTGACTCTAAACGGTATTATTAACATATACTTGCAAAATTCTTGCTAAATACATTTTCAATGTTCATGAAATAAAAATGACAAAATTTTGGGTAGTCATGGTAGATGATGTTCTGAAATATTCAGAATTTTATCTCAAAAAAATGATTTTTTACAGCATTTTGAATTTCATCTTATTGCCAACAATTGGAGTCAATGCAAAAATGCATTTTTTAAACATACAGTTTTTCTATTTTGGAGCCATATTATAATCATTGTTAAAAACTATTGATAACATCTCATGCTGTCTAGATGCTATTTTGTGTATTTTGGGATTTTTTGTCTCCATAACTGCAATTTTTTGGACATCCCATTTGAAATCTGCCCTTTACATGCTAATGTTACGGGTTGCAAAAGTAAATGCAAGCTGAGGTAACAAATGAATCAGACTGGAGTTCCACTGTCCTTCACTTACTCCTGGATGGGATCCTGGAGGAAGGAAACAGGAGTTTGACGATGAGTTAGTGAAGGAGTGGGACCGCCATTTTTCTTCTCCGAATCGCTGTTTTTTTTATTCCACAAAGACAGTATGGATGAACATAAGCAGTATAATAAACAGTATAATAAACATTTCCCGTGTACAGTTTATGTCTCAGTACCGTTGTCTCTGCTCTTTCACATTTCCACAGACATCTTCACTCAAGCACACATGGGAAGAAAATAATGACTTTACAAAAATGAATTATCACTTTCTTCTCAGTGCAATTATCTCAGCAGAGATGAATCAATATATTTAATCAATATGGTTATATATTGTTCTCAACTCAAATGCATAACTTCAATGCATCCTTCATATTACTTGCATATAAATAGCCTAAATCTTGAATCCCTCTTTGGCTTTGAAATGTAATATTCAAGTGACTTTAGAGTCAGAACCATGAAACAGCCACACACAGGGAAAAATCTTTCAACTTTTTGTGTCTTAAAACACAAGGGACCGGACACTTATTTACTTCAATGAACATCTGTTCAAGTTATTAAAGTAGGTTTTCTTTCATTCAACATGAACTGTATTTTTTTTCACTTATTTTGTATGCCACAGGATACCGGAAATTTTAAACGTGTCGGGGAGTGAGAACACCCAACATAACCGAGTCACACATACACAGTCACAGTGCAAACATGCTAAAATGGCCGCTAACGCCATTGTTACAAAGCTCGTACCTCGCGATTATATACGCGGCTCGTTAACTCGGATACATATCGTGATATATAATAACTCAACTACAGACTCATTACACACACAATTACATCGCTGTGCATTTAAGGAGGAAGCGGTTTGTGTAAGTTTACGGTAACAACCTGGAAATCAGGATTTTGACCGAGAGTTAAGATTAGGGAGGCACTCGACTGCAGCACTGAAATCTTATCTCTTGTTTATTTCGAACATAGGATATCATGGTGTGAGGGGGCACTCAAGTACTGCCAGTCATTGAGTCCAACAACTGAAAATCAGCCTGATCCGATCTGTTTTGCCGGAGTTACCTGATTTTTCACTTGTGAAGATGTAATGTATTTCAATCAGGATAGACTTGAGAATGAGAGAGAATACGAGGGTGAAGTGAGAACAAATTTATTGTGCACAGAAACAGGTCTTTGGCGGCTTAGTGACCCCCACTGAGAAGATCAGTCTCTAGGAAACGGGATATTGAATTTAGGATGCTTCAGATGCAGAGAGAAGAGACTTTACCCCGGGGCTAGGACACATGGTGGTGGTGATGAGGAGGGAGATGCTTCGAGATGTACACTGGTGGAGGTAGATGGAGATGCCGGGATCCTGCTGAGGTGGTGAAGGGGTGGGAGGTGGGCCTGACGAATTGCAGGCCAGAAATAGACAGCTGGATGACGGTGAAGACAGAGAGAGAGCACTGTTATAAATATGACAGCTGATGACTGATTGGTTGAGGGTGAGCGGGTGCAGAGAGTGATGGATGAAAGGATGGAAGGGAGTGGAGCATAGTTAAAGCTGGGGAATAGGGTGAGTGGAGACTTATGGTAAGCTGGCGAAGAGATAGTCTTCCTGAATGAATTTCCGCTAGCTTAATTTCAATCAGGATAGAACTAGAGAATGAGAAGAGAATACGAAGTGTGAAAGTGAGAAACAAATTTATTGTGCTCAGACAACAGTCTTTGGGCTTAGACCCCACAGAGAAGATCATCTCAGGAAACGGATATATGATCTTAGATGCTTCAGATGCAGAGAGACTCCCCCCCAAATAAAGGTATTCCAGACCTGAATTGACGGCACTAAATCAGCAGAGAAAGCAAAGGAATAATGCACTTCATACATAGCATAATTAATGAGACAACGAAAAGCAACATGTGATTGAGCCAATAGCGCATTGTGATAGAATGCAAAGAGGCAGGTGGGGTCAGAGGCGTCGTGATTATGGAGAGAGAGCGAGAGGATGAGAGAGAGATAGGAAGAGAGAGGGAGATGAGAGATAGGCTACATGATTGCCCATTAGCATAGAAGCTTAATGTGATGCGGAAAGGCCCATTGCTAGGGCTATATGATAATGATGCCTATGATTTGGATTTTTGTGGGATGCCCTTGCTAGCGGACAATGCGCATTAAAGATGCTAATGATGATGGGTGCATGCCATGCTGGGCAATGCGCTAAGATGCTAATGATGTTGGGTGATGCCCATGCTAGCGGCAATGCGCTAAGATGCTAATGATGATGGGTGCACGCCCATGCTAGGGCAATGCGTAAGATGCTAAATGTTGTTGTTGTGGGCACGCCCATGCTTAGGGCCATGCGCTAAGATGATTAATGTGATTGATGTGGGCACGCCCATGCTAGGGCATGCGCTAAGGATGCTAATGTGATTCGGGCACGCCCTTGCTTGTTGGGCTATGTAAGAGGATGCTAATGGAACAGAGAGATTGAAGCTTTCAGAAGCAGGGGAATGTTGGCCAGAATAATACGGAGAGACAGATATGAAACAGACATGTGAAATTAGAAGGCTTTAGAAAACCACCACCAGAGAGTTGCTTGACTTACGTGGATCCACGGTTTCAGAGATCTTTGGGCTGCTAATATGGAGGCGGAGTCTGGCACGGATGTAGGAGGAGTATGCAGAGGAGGACCAGCGACCCAATTGCTGAAGGGAAGATGAGGAGGACGCCTTGCATGGCGGGCTGACGTGCGGCAGCACCTATCCTGAATGAATGCCGAATTTAGTTGGGGTGAGAGGCCGCACTGAAGGAGATCCTTTTTAAAATGATGAATGAACAGTTTTTGACATTGGATGATTGTCCGGGGTTATAATGAGGAGGAGAGTGGTTTTGGGAGGAACTATAGGGTGTAAATACCTAATATGGCCTTATAGGGTCAATAGGGAGATCAGTGCGAGCATATGACGATGGAGCATGCCCCTTTGCCTGTAGAATGCTTGAGAAACAAATTTATAATGGCTAGGAGTGGAAGGTTCAAATCAGGAAAAGGATATGTCTTTATCAGCATTGAAACATATTAGAGGAGAAGTAAATTCGATGATCTCAAAAACCCGTTAAAAAGCTAGCTGAAACACGTTTTATGAGCAGGGTAATCTACATAAAGAGGGAACAAAACAAACCTTGCGAAGAATGGATATCATGTTGTGGCAATTATGGGGGAAAGATGTGATGGGGCGCCTGTTGTCGTTGCACGTGGATGGGATAGCATTTAGAAATCCCTTTCTATAATAACTTTACTGATGGGTCTAGAAAGAGACTGGAGGAAAGAGGGATCGAAACACCTGAACATTAAATTGGATCCAGCAAGCGGCATGCGGCATGTACTGCGGCTTTAAAGTGACGGACGCTACTGTACTGTAGGAGATGGAAGCACCAGGATGTTTTTAATGAGGACAGGTTTTAAAAGAAATGTGGAGAGTAGGCACAGATTGTAGCAAAAAGTTATACCCTAGCAAAATCATATGATTTTGAGTGAAGCTGCTAACCCTTTCATCAGTATAAATCATGGCTGATTCTAGATAATTATGCAGCTGCGCATGTTCTATGTACAGGGATAGCGCGTTGAGAGGAGGGGAAAGGTGTGGGATGATAGCTTGGCGTTGGGGGGGGACAGTTTGACTCCGAAAACCTGAAATTTGAAACGAGACAGAGAGTCAGCGATAACGTTAGTATTACCGGGCACGTGTCGCGCGGTGAGATGATGTTGTCATTTGATGATATCCAGGTGATTGAGTATCATGAATGGGATTATTGCTTGGCAGGAGGAGCAACCTTTGTTAATGACGGTGTCTGACGACGGCTTTGTTATCACAGAGCACGGAGTTTCTTTTGCGTTGCCAGAGGGGACCCCAGACGTGGCAGGCGTCTGCGATGAGGATATATTTTCGTGAAGGCAGAAGAGAAATCTAGGCCTCTGAGAATGCGGTGAGGCCAGTGGCTGGCGAAACCACTGGCCTTGAAAAAACCCCCAAAAACCCACGGATGGAGGCCGCAATCCGTGTAGAATTGGAAGGAGTCGGTGGAGGTTGCACTATGTCGTCATAGAATAAAAGATACGCCGCAGTCCAACTGAATTCTAACAACAACGGGACCAGGAATCTTGAGATCGGCGCGGAAGCCTTCGTCTAAGGATATTAGGTCAGCAGTATTTGGATCAGAGGAGGCCAGATTCGGAGCACAGCTGGAGGATGATACGAGCGGCCTTGTGGTGATGACGCGCATCGCGAAGTTGAGGTGACCTAACAGAGACAGCAACTGCTGCTTTGTAATGTGAACAGCTGATGTGAACGACTGGCTGATTTCGCGGATTCTTTTAAGTTTCTCATCTGGGAGAGAAGCTTTCATCTCTACTGTGTCGAGAGTGATGCCTAAAAACTCTAACGATGTCGCTGGGCCGACCGTTTTCTCTTCGGAGAGAGGCACGCCGAGCTGGCAGAACAGGTGTTTTAATTTGGACAGAGAGGAGCCGGAGCTATCACTCGGGGAATCGATGAGCAGGAAATCGTCGAGGAGATGGAGCACTGCTGGAATTCGAACATTATTGAGCAGGATCCAGCAGAGAGCCTCCGACACCATGTTAAAAATGCAGGGGCTACTCCTACAGCCGAAAGTGAGTCTGACAGCAAAATAGAATTTCGACTCCCACTTTATGCCAAATAGATGCCATTGAGATGGATGGATGGGTACGATTTTGAAGGCATCGGTAATGTCGGCTTTTTGATAACCAGGCACCTTGACCAGCTAGTTTGATCAGCTTTAATTGCGTTATCCACAGATGCGTAATGGAGTGAGAACGGCGCGGGAGGAATGAGGCTATTTATGCTCATGACGGGGCCCGAACGAGGCGCAGACAAATCGAAAATTAACCTTTTCTTCCCGGAGTATTTTCTAGTGGCAACGCCTACGGGGCTAGTGCGGAACACTGAAAAAGGAGGGGAGTCGAAGGGGCCGATTAGGTAACCTTTATTGAGCTCTTTTGCTAGTAGGTGAGAGACTGACTCTGGATCATTGATGGCGGACTGGAGATTTTTTGACACATAACTAGAGTCGGGGGAGGAAATGACCCCCACCCGAAAACCTTGAGAAAGACCAGTAAGCAGATGATTCGTGAAAACAGAGTTGGATGAGCTGACAGTTCTGAAGCCAGAGCTTGAACGTTTATTGGAGTTGATGGATGAGCTTTTAGGAGGTGTTTGAGCCGCGGCGGCTCGCCTGACGAGCACGAGCCAGGCGGGCAGGAATCAGACGTCGGGGGCACACTGACCTGGGGTGCGCATCCTTGCACGCGCTGCAGATGTGGAGAAAGACGCAGCCTGGGTAAGTACAGACATTCTCATTGAAATTATTGCATATGGGTGTGTGATTAAACAACTCCACCTTTCTACCGCGGCTGTCGGTCGTGGGGCGAGGTGGAGGGAGGGGGGGAAATGCTGGCCTCGCTGTCTGAGCTGCTGGCAAGAAAGGTACCTGTGGGCACAGCGAGTCTGGATGCCCTACGTTACCGCATGTGTGGCAGGAAACTGCATGCGAACCCCCGATGAGCATGATTAGAATCTCTGAATCCAGAACTGACCAGTTTAGGCGCGTGTTTGACTGGGAGATGTATAAGGCTGCCTTGTTGGAGAATGCCTTGTGGTATTGGTAGAATAAGTTATTTCCATATCTAAGATTGAGATCTCCAATCAGCGCAAGATATGCATCTAGCTCGACTCTTCGATCGGGATAGACGGAGCAGATGACATCTCTGTAGATCCCGAATGCTACTAGAAATTCGCCGATTGAGAGATCTCTTGCTAGGCGGGGGTCGGCATTTTTGAAAATGGCGGTCATGTCCTCGGACGAAGACACTTTTTTATCGCATTCGGGAGAGGGGAGAGAATGAGACTAACCAGGTTGATGTGTTTGCCTTGCAGGATTTTTTGCCTTAAACGGGGAGAAATGTTGGCCGCTGACGAAATATAAGGCCTACCTAGCAGGGGCGCAGGGACAGCGGATGCCAGAGTGTGGGCGAGAGGCGCCGCTGATGCGCTAACAGAGGGGAGAGGGACGAGGCTGGAGTGAGGCACCAAAGCTGGAGCGCTTTCGAGGAACTGAAGGCGCGCATCGATGGCCTGGACTGATCTCGCCAGTGACTGCATGCTAGACATCAGGGCGTCCTGAGGCAGAGAGGAAGAAGCGGCAGAAGCAGCGACGGCGGGAGGCGCAGCGGCAGCGGCGGCAGGGGGAGCAGCGGCAGCGGCGGCAGGAGGAGCAGCGGCGGCAGGAGGAGCACGCGGCAGCGGCGGCAGGAGGAGCAGCTCGGGCGGACGATGATGAAGGCCTCGCTGAAGGCCCTCTCCTCTTTGGGCGAGGTGCGGCGGGAGTCCTGGTCCGTTTACGTCCACGTTGAGTCTCGATTGGCACGGCGGGCTCGTCTGCGGAGACTGGAGAGGCGGCGGGAGAATCGCTGACGGCAATGAGGCTAGCCAGCTCCCGAAGCTGGGACAGCTGGAGCCCGGGGGCTGGAGAGACGCCATTTGCCCTCAACAGAGACAGGAGAGCTTCATACTCTGGCAGGGATGACGCGATGCGAGCGCTCCTGCGCTGCGCGACAGGAGACTGGGCTGCCTCCGGCAGAAGCTCGCCACTAGGATTAAAATCCTCTAACAGAGGATCAGAGTCATAATCCGACATGCTTAGGCGGGCAGTGAGGAGGCAGGAAAAGAAAAGTAACAAGAACTCCATACAGGTAGACAGCGATCTGACGAATTGCGGCAGAATGACAGCTGGATGACGGTGGAGAGAGAGAGCCCTTTTAAATATGACAGCTGATGACTGATTGGTTAAGGGAGAGCGGGTGGCAGAGAGTGATTGGATGAAAGGATGAATGGGAGTGGAGCATAGTAAAGCAGGGAATAGGTTGA
>JAWZSL010000348.1:0-19873 GCA_034769285.1 Lutjanus argentimaculatus | reverse complement strand
GCTTTGGTGATATGCAGTGCTGAATAAGGTAACTATTACAGGTGACTTTTGTAAATGTTAGGTGTTTGGTATCATTTTTCAAGTCTTTTAATCAACACTCCTTTGTAGTTTTGATCATATCTTTTGACTGTGAAAGAACCATATATTGTTTTTAAGCAATGTAACGTTTATGTGACTGGCATTTGACGGTATCGCTGAAATGAAAACAGTGAGTGCGTCTGCATTAAGTTGCTCTGTGTTAGGCGGCTACATCAGCCTCCACAACAAGCACTGCACCTCGTACACTGAGGCGGCACAGCTGGCGGGAATAGCACACTTTTAGCTCTTGGCTACTTTTAGAATCTAGAACCAAACCATGTACTGTACGTCAGAAAGTGTTCAGGCGCTGTCTTTGCTCTATAGACTACCAAATGTTGATTGTTTCTGTAGAGAAAAAAGATCTACATCTAATAAAATATGAATGCCAAAGTAATGTTTGATTTCTGTGCTTAGTAATATACTGGCACAGTCTGTGACCGATATTTAATAGACATCTAAAAAAAAAAAAAGTCTTCCGATACAGATATTTAAAAGATAAAATACCAGATAGATATTTTTATGTCGACTGTGGATATTTTTAGTATATAGACAGTGTTCCATCTGTACAAATGATCTGTAATAATAATACTTATTATTATTGTTGTTATTAGGGGGCCAAGCCCGCGGGGCCTGGGGGACGCGTATGCACAAGCATACGCGTTTCCCAGGACCAGCGGTGCTGGGAACCCTATTGTTTTTGTTCGGATTTTTATTTTTTTTTATTATTATTAGGGGGCCAAGCCCGCGGGGGCTGGGGAACGCGACTGCAAAGCAGACGCGTTTCCCAGCACCAGCGGTGCTGGGAACCCTATTGTTTTTGTTCGGATTTTTATTTTTTTTCTCTATTATTATTATTTTTATTTTTCCCCCGGTAAAAGTGGTACTGCAGCCTAAACCGTGCATGGGAGGGCGGTGCAATTTGGAGGGTTGGTCCAGACCCCTGCAGGGACCTCAGACGCAAAAATTGACATATGTCCGCCAGCAGGGGGCGCTATAACCAAGGGAAACACCTTTTGGTCTATAACTCCCACACCGTATGTCGCACATTCAAAAACCTCATATCCCAGATTCCCTGAACACCCCTGAATCACCTGGGCTAGGCCACGCCCATTTCCGCCTATAATTTTTTTTCAGGAAATCGCAAAAACTCGAAAACCTACTTTTTCGAACTCCTCCTTGGGGTTTGGTCCGATCAGTGTGAAAAATTGGCACGTATGTTCTTCACCTGGACCTGATCTAAAGTTATCAAAAGAATTTTGTTCGCTCAAAATATGTGCAAATTTTTAACGAATAAAATTTTCTAGCTAGCTATAAAAACACAAAGAGTTGCATAACTCGGTCAAAAAAAAGATAACGACACCAAGTCTGAGATCCTTGGTTGGCATGTGACTATGGGGGTATGAGCCAAATTTGGCTAATGTTGGCCACTAGGGGCCGCTGCAAATATGGGAACGTTATATCTCTTAAATGCCAACAATGATTTTTACCAAATTTGGTGGGCATGATACTGGGTCACTCCTGAGGCCATATCTTGAAGGTCATCACGACTGGTCAAAGTGGGCGTGGCTTATTACGAGATAAACAACAAACACTTATTTCAGCTGAAGTATTAAGCTGAGGGCTGCGAAATTTACAGGGTATATATAGAATAACGCACAGACCGCCCATACCAAATATTGTGCGTCTACTCCACTAGGTGGCGCTGTAACGGATGCAAACGCATTTTGGCCTGTAACTTCCACATTTTAAATCACATCTTCATAAACTTTATATCCACGTGTTCCCTAAAAAGATCCGCATCTTTTGACATAGGCCACGCCCACTCCCACAGCATATTTCTCTTTGTAAGACGCTACACGTCAAAAACCTACTTTTTCGAACTCCTCCTAGGGTTTACGCTCCAGCTGCACGAAACTTTGCACATATAATCTCCAGATGGGCCTGATCAAAAGTTATCAAAAGAATTTTGCTACTCCAAAAAATGCGGGTACTTATAAATAAACAAATTTTTCTGCTAGCAAAAAAACACATACTGTTGCATATTTTTGTCAAAGTAAAAGCTAGCAACATCAAACTCGAATCACTTGTTTCTGAGGTCAACCAGAGGACCTGTGCCAAATTTGGCGCAAATTGGCCGATAGGGGGCGCTATAAACAGAGAAAAATCAAGCAACTTGAAAGTTGCTCAGATTCACACAAAATTTGGCGAGCACCATGTGGCCTAGCTCCCGAGGCTGTCTGTAAAGTTTAGTGATGTTTGGTCAAAGTGGGCGTGACTTATTACAGCAAACATATTCTGCCTTTGACACTTGCAGTGCTTTTCCCATTGCAGTAAGAGGAACAGAGAGACAGGGCAGCCTTCTTCGACCCCACGTTCGATAGCAGATCTTGGCAGTGTGCCTCCTGGTAACAAAATAGAGCCGTTTGTGTTACGTGGCCTCCGCGACGCCCGGGGGCCGAGTCGCGCGGGAGGCTTGGCCCCCGTTCATAACTGCTTGCAGTTCTAGTTATTATTAGGGGGCCAAGCCCGCGGGGGCTGGGGAACGCGACTGCAAAGCAGACGCGTTTCCCAGCACCAGCGGTGCTGGGAACCCTATTGTTTTTGTTCGGATTTTTATTCTTTTTTTTTTTTTTCTTTTTTTTATTCTTCCCCGGTAAAAGTCTTCCTGCAGGCTAAACCGTGCAAGGAGGGGCGGTGCAATTTGGAGGGTTAGTCCAGACCCCTGCACGTACCTCAGGCGCAAAAATTGACATATGTCTGCCCGCAGGTGGCGCTACAACCAAGGGAAACACGTTTTGGCCTATAACTCCCAAACCCTTGTCGCACATTCAAAAGCCTCATATCCACAGATTCCCTGAATTGCCCTGAATCACCTGGGCTAGGCCACGCCCATTTCCGCCTATAATTTTTTTTCAGGAAATTGCTAAAACTCGAAAACCTACTTTTTCGAACTCCTCCTTGGGGTTTGGTCCGATCCGTGTGAAATTTGGCATGTACAGTCCTCTGATGGTCCTGATCTAAAGTTATCAAAAGAATTTTGCCCGGTCAAAATATGCGCAAATTATTAACGAATAAATTTTTATAGCTAGCTATAAAAACGCGAACAGTTGGATATCTCGGTCAAAATAAATCCTAACGACACCAAGTCTGAGATGCTACGTTGGCATGTGGCTGTGGGTGTGTGAGCCAACTTTGGCTAATGTTGGCCACTAGGGGGCGCTGCAAATATGGGACATTTATATCTTGTAAACGGCAACACCGATTTTTACGAAATTTGGTGGGTATGACGCTGTTTCACTCCTGAGGCCATATCTCGAAGGTAATCACAACTGGTCAAAGTGGGCGTGGCTTATTACGAGATAAACAACAAACATTTATTTCAGCTCAAGTATTATGCTGAGGGCTGTGAAATTTACAGGGTATATATAGAATAGGACACAAACCATCTACACCAAAAACTGTGCATGTACTCCACTAGGTGGCGCTGTAATGGACGCAAACGCATTTTGGCCTGTAACTTCCACATTTTTAATCACATTTTCATAAACTTTATATCCACGTCTTCCCTACATAGAGCCACATCTTCTCACATAGGCCACGCCCACTCCCACAGCATATTTCTCTTTGTAAGTCGCTACACGTCAAAAACCTACTTTTTCGAACTCCTCCTACGGTTTTAGCTCCATGTGCATGAAACTTTACACACACAATCTCCAGACTTGCCTGATCAAACGTTATCAAAAGATTTTTGCTACTCCAAAAAACGCGGTTACTTATAAATAAACATTTTTTGCCGCTAGCTAAAAAACACATACTGTTGCATATCTTTGTCAAAGTAAAAGCTATCAACATCAAACTCAAGCCACACTTTTCAGAGGTCAACCAGAGGCTCTGTGCCAAATTTGGCGCAAATTGGCCGATAGGGGGCACTATAAACACAGAAAAATCAAGCGACATGAAAGTTGCTCAGATTCGCACGAAATTCGGCGAGCACCATGTGGAGTTGCTTCCGAGGTCGGCCGTTAAAATTTAGTCATGTTTGGTCAAAGCGGGTGTGACTTCTTACAACAACCATATTCAGCCTTTGACACTGCTCTTCCCATTACAATAAGAGCAATGGAGAGAGAGGGCAGCCTTGTTTGACCACACGTTCAACAGCAAATCTCGGCAACATGCCTCCCAGTCACGAAACAGACCCGTTTGCGTTGCGTGGCCTCTGTGACGCCCGGGGGGCCGAGTCGCGCGGGAGGCTTGGCCCCCGTTCATAACTGCTTGCAGTTCTAGTTAGGGGGCCAAGCCCGCGGGGCCTGGGGAACGCGTATGCAAGCATACGCGTTTCCCAGGACCAGCGGTGCTGGGAACCCTATTGTAATTGTTCCGATTTTTAGGGGGCCAAGCCCGCGGGGCCTGGGGGACGCGTATGCAAGCATACGCGTTTCCCAGGACCAGCGGTGCTGGGAACCCTATTGTAATTGTTCAGATTTTTATTCTTATTATTTTTATTCTTCCACGGGTAAAAGTGGTGCTGCAGGCTAAACCGTGCAAGGGAGGGCGGTGCAATTTGGAGAGTTAGTCCAGACCCCTGCACGGACCTCAGGCGCAAAAATTCACACATGTCCGCCAGCAGGTGGCGCTATAACCAAGGGAAAACACATTTTGGGGTATAACTCCCACATTCTATGACGCACATTCAAAAGCCTCATATCCACAGATTCCCTCATTTGCCCTGAATCACCTGGGCTAGGCCACGCCCATTTCCGCCTATAATTTTTTTTCAGGAAATCACAAAAACTCAAAAACCTACTTTTTCAAACTCCTCCTTGTGATTTGGTCCGATCACTGTGAAATTTGGCACGTACGGTCTTCAGAGGGATCTGATCTAAAGATATCAAAAGAATTTCGTTCTGTCAAAGTATGCGCAAAATACTAACGAATAAACTTTTCTAGCAAGCTATAAAAACGCGAACAGTTGCATAACTCGCTCAAAGTAAATGCTAATGACACCAAATCTGAGATCCTTGGTTGCCATGTGACTGTGGGGCTATGAGCCAAATTTGGCTGATTTCGACCACTAGGGGGCGCTGCAAACATGGGAACGTTATATCTCTTAAACGGCAACACCCACTTTTACGAAATTCGGTGGGTATGATGCTGGGTCACTCCTGAGGCCACACCTTGAAGGTCATTCCCACTGGTCAAAGTGGGCGTGGCTTATTACGAGATAAACAACAAACATTTATTTAAGCTCAAGTATTATGCTGAGGGCTGTGAAATCTACAGGGTATATATAGAATAGGATACAGACCACCCACACAAAAAATTGTGCGTCTACTACACTAGGTGGCGCTGTAATGGACGCAAACGCATTTTGGCCTGTAACTTCCACATTTTTAATCACCACTTCAGAAACTTTATATCCACGTGTTCCCTGAATAGAGCCACATCTTTTGACATAGGCCCCGCCCACTCCCACAGCAAATTTCTCTTTGTAAGTCGCTATACGTCAAAAACCTACTTTTTCAAACTCCTCCTAGAGTTTACGTTCCATCCACACGAAACTTTGCACACACAATCTCCAGATGTGCCTGAGCAAAAGTTTTCAAAAGAATTTTGCTACTCCAAAAACTGCGGTACTTAGAAATACACAATTTTTTCTGCTAGCTAAAAAACACATACTGTTGCATATTTTTGTCCAAGTAAAAGCTATCGACATTAAACTCAAATCACTTCTTTCAGAGGTCAACCAGAGGCTCTGTACCAAATTTGGTGCAAATTGGTCAAAAGGGGGCGCTATAAACAGAGAAAAATCAAGCGATACAAAAGTTGCTCAGATTCGCACGAAATTTGGTGAGCGCCATGTTGACTCGCTCCCGAGGCCGCCAGTAAAGTTTAGTGATGTTTCGTCAAAGTGGGCGTGACTTCTTACAGCAAACATTTTCAGCCTTTCGCACTGCTCTTCCCATTGCAATAACACCACGGACAGAGAGGGCAGCCTTGCTCGACCCAGTGTTCGATAGCAGATCTTGCCAGTGTGCCTCCCGGTGACGAAACGGAGCCGTTCGCGTTGCGTGGGCTCCGCGACGCACAGGGGCCGAGTCGCGCGGGAGGCTTGGCCCCCGTTCATAACTGCTTGCAGTTCTAGTTATTATTTTTTTTATTCTTCCGTTGGTAAAAGTGGTGCTGCAGCCTAAACCGTGCAAGGGAGGGCGGTGCAATTTGGAGGGTTGATCCAGACCCCTGCAGGGAACGCAGACACAAAAAATTACATATGTCCGTCAGCAGGGGGCGCTATAACAAGGGAAACGCGTTTTTGCCTATAACTCCCACGCCGTATGTCGCACATTCAAAAGCCTCATATCCACAGATTCCCTGAATAGCCCTGAATCACCTGGGCTAGGCCACGCCCATTTCCGCCTATAATTTTTGCCCGCAAAATCGCGAAAACTGCAAAACCTACTTTTTCGAACTCCTCCATGGGATTTTGTCCGATCACTGTGAAATTTGCCACGTACAGTCTTGAGAGGGATCTGATCTAAAGTTATCAAAAGAATTTTGTTCGGTCAAAGTTTGCGCTAATTATCAACGAATAAAATTTTCTAGCTAGCCATAAAAACACAAACAGTTGCATATCTTCGTCAAAACAAATGCTAACGACACCAAATCCGAGAACCTCGGTTGACATGTGACTGTGGGGGTATGAGCCAAAATTGGCTGATTTCGGCCACTAGGGGGCGCTGCAAACATGGGAACGTTATATCTCTTAAACGGCAACACCGATTTATACAAAATTTGGTGGGCATGATGCTGGGTCACTCCTGAGACCATACCTTGAAGGTCATCACGACTGGTCAAAGTGGGCGTGGCTTATTACGACATAAAAAACAAACATTTATTTCAGCTCAAGTATTAAGCTGAGGGCTGCGAAATTTACAGGGTATATATAGAATAGCACACAGACCGCCCATACCAAAAATTGTGCATCTACTCCACTAGATGGCGCTGTAACGGACGCAAACGCATTTTTGCCTGTAACTTCCACATTTAAAATCACATTTTCATAAACTTTATATCCACGTCTTCCCTCCATAGATCCGCATTTTTTGACATAGGCCACGCCCACTCCCACAGCATATTTCTCTTTGTAAGTCGCTACACGTCAAAAACCTACTTTTTCGAACTCCTCCTAGGGTTTACACTCCAGCTGCACGAAACTTTGCACATACAATCTCCAGATGGGCCTGATCAAAAGTTATCAAAAGAATTATGCTACTCCAAAAAATGCGGTACTTATAACTAAACAAATTTTTCCGCTAGCTAAAAAACACATATTCTTGCATATTTATGTCAAAGTAAAAGCTATCGACATGAAACTCTAATCACTTGTTTCAGAGGTCAACCACAGGCTCAGTGCCAAATTTGCTGCTAATTGGCCATTAGAGGGCGCTATAAACACAGAAACATTAACTGACAAAAAAGTTGCTCGGATTTACACGAAATTTGGTCAGCACGATGTGGAGTCACTCCGGAGCCCAGCTGTAAAGTTTTGTAATGTTTGGTCAAAGTGGGCGTGACTTATTACAACAAACATTTTCAGCAATAATACAGGGATTCCAGTGCTCTTCCCATTACAATAAGAGGAATGGAAAGAGAGGGCAGCCTCATTTGACCCAAAGTTTGCTAGCAAATCTTGCCAACGTGCCACCCGGTAACAAAAGAGAGCCGTTTGCGTTACGTGGGCTCTGCTATGCCCGGGGGCCGAGTCGCGCGGGAGGCTTGGCCCCCGTTGATAACTGCTTGCAGTTCTAGTTAGGGGGCCAAGCCCGCGGGGGCTGGGGACCGCGTATGCTAGCATACGCGGTTCCCAGCACCAGCGGTGCTGGGAACCCTATTGTAATTGTTCAGATTTTTATTATTTTTATTTTTTCCACCGCTAAAAGTGGTGCTGCAGCCTAAACCGTGCAAGGGAGGGCGGTGCAATTTGGAGGGTTGGTCCAGACCCTGCACGTACCTCAGGCGCAAAAATTGACATATGTCCGCCAGCAGGGGGCGCTATAACCAAGAAAAACACCTTTTGCCGTATAACTCCCACACCGTATGTCGCACATTCAAAAGTGTCATATCCACAGATTCCCTGACTAGACCTGAATCACCTGGGCTAGGCCACGCCCATTTCCGCCTAGAATTTTTTTACAGGAAATCGCAAGAACTCCAAAACCTACTTTTTCGAACTCCTCCTTGGGGTTTGGTCCCATCAGTGTGAAATTTGGCACGTATGTTCATCAGCTGGACCTCATCTAAAGTTATCAAAAGAATTTTGTTCCGTCAAAATATGCGCAAATTATTAACTAATAAAATCTTCTAGCTAGCTATAAAAATGCGAACAGTTGCATATCTCGGTCAAAATAAATGCTAACAACACCAAGTCTGAGATCCTTGGTTGGCATGTGACTGTGGGGCGATGAGCCAAATTTGGCTCATTTTGCCCACTAGGGGGCGCTGTAAATCTGGCAAAGTTATATCTCTTAAACGGCAACACCGATTTTTACCAAATTTGGTGGGTATGATGCTGGGTCACTCCTGAGGCCAAATCTTGAAGGTAATCCCGACTGGTCAAAGTGGGCGTGGCTTATTACGAGATAAACAACAAACCTTTATTTCAGCTCAAGTATTACGCTGAGTGCTGTGAAATTTACCAGATTTATATAGAATAGGACACAGACCGCCCATACCAAAAATTGTGCCTCTACTCCACTAGGTGGCGCTGTAACGGACGCAAACACTTTTTGGCCTGTAACTTCCACATTTTTAATCACATCTTCATAAACTTTATATCCACCTGTTCCTGAATAGATCCGCATCTACTGACATTGGCCACGCCCACTTCCACAGCATATTTCTCTTTGTAAGTCAGTACACGTCAAAAACCTACTTTTTCAAACTCTCCTAGGGTTTACGCTCCATCTGCACGAAACTTTGCACACACAAATCTCCAGACTTGCCTGATCAAAAGTTATCAAAACAATTTTGCTACTCCAAAAAAACGCGGTACTTATTAAATAAGCTATTTTTTCTGCTAGCTAAAAAACACATACTGTTGCATATTTCTGTCAAAATAAAAGCTATCGACATGAACCTCAAGTCACTTATTTCTGAGGTCAACCAGAGGCTCTGTACCCAATTTGGTGCAAATTGGCCAGCAGGGGGGCTGCTATAAACACGGTAATATCAAGCGACACAAAAGTTGCTCGGATCCGCACGAAATTCGGGGAGCGTGATCTGGAGTCCCTCCCGAGCCTGGCCATAAAGTTTTGTTATATTTGGTCAAAGTGGGCGTGACTTATTAAAACAAACATATTCAGCATTTGACACTTGCAGTGCTCTTCCCACTACAGTAAGAGGAAGGGAGAGACAGGGCAGCCTTGTTTTACCCAATGTTTAACAGCAAACCTCGGTGACGTACCTCCTGATGACGAAACAGAGCCGTTTGCGTTGCGTGGGCTCCGCGACGCCCGGGGGCCGAGTCGCGCGGGAGGCTTGGCCCCCGTTCATAACTGCTTGCAGTTCTAGTTAGGGGGCCAAGCCCGCGGGGGCTGGGGGACGCGTATGCACAAGCATACGCGTTTCCCAGGACCAGCGGTGCTGGGAACCCTATTGTTTTTGTTCAGATTTTTATCGTTATTATTATTTTTATTTTTCCACCGCTAAAACTGGTGCTGCAGGCTAAACCGTGCATGGCAGGGTGGTGCAACTTGGAGGGTTGGTCCAGACCCCTGCACGTACCTCAGGCGCAAAAATTCACATATGTCCGCCAGCAGGGGGCGCTATAACCAATGAAAACACCTTTTGGCCTATAACTCCCAAACCGTTTGTCGCACATTCAAAAGGCTTGTATCCTCAGATTCCCTCAATGCCCCTGAATCACCTGGGCTTGGCCACGCCCATTTCCGCCTATAATTTTTTTTTCGCTACATCGCGAAAACTGGAAAAACTACTTTTTCGAACTCCTCCTTGGGGTTTTATCCGATCAGTGTGAAATTTGGCACGTGGAGTCTTCCGATGGTCCTGATCTAAAGTTATCAAAAGAATTTTGTTCCGTCAAAATATGCGCAAATTATTAACGAATAAAATTTTCTAGCTAGCTATAAAAACACAAACAGTGTCATATCTCGGTGAAAATAAATCCTAATGACACCAAGTCTGAGATCCTAGGTTGGCATGTGACTGTGGGTGTGTGAGCCAAATTTGGCTAATGTTGGCCACTAGGGGGCGCTGCAAATATGTGACATTTATATCTCTTAAACGACAACACCGATTCTAACGAAATTGGCTGGCTACCATGCTGGATGACTCCTGAGGCCACATCTTCAAGTTAATCGCGACTGGTCAAAGTGGGCGTGGCTTATGACGTGATAAACAACAAACCTTTATTTCAGCACAAGTATTATGCTGAGAGGTCTGAAATTGACAGGGTATATGTAAAATAGGACGCAGACTGCGCATACCGAAAATTGTGCATCTACTCCACTAGGTGGCACTATAACAGACGCAAACGCATATTGGCCTATAACTTCCACATTTTAAGTCACATCTTCATAAACTTTATATCCACGTGTTCCCTGCATAGAGCCGCATCTTATGACGTAGGCCACGCCCAGTTCCACAACATATTTCTCTTTCTAATTCGCTACACGTCAAAAACCTACTTTTTCGAACTCCTCCTAGGGTTTACGCTCCAGCTGCACGAAACTTTGCACATACAGTCTCCAGATGGCCCTGATCAAAAGTTATCAAAAGAATTTTGCTACTCCAAAAAAAATTGCGGTACTTATAAATAAACAATTTTTTCTGCTAGCTAAAAAACACATATTGTTGCATATTTTTGTCAAAGTAAAAGGTATCAACATGAAACTTGAGTCACTTCTTTCAGTGGTCACCCAGAGGTTCTGTACCAAATTTGGTGCAAATTGGGCAACAGGGGGTGCTATAAACACGGTAAGATCAAGCGACACAAAAGTAGCTTGGATCCACACAAAATTCGGGGAGCGTGATCTGGAGTCCCTCCCGAGCCCGGCCGTAAAGTTTAGTCATGTTTGATCAAAGTGGGCGTGACTTGTCACAACAAACATATTCTGCCTTTGACACTTGCAGTGCTCTTCCCATTACAGTAAGAGGAAGGGAGAGACAGGGCAGCCTTGCTTGACCTCACATTTAACGGCAAACCTCGGCGACGTGCCTTCCGGTGACGAAACAGAGCCGTTTGTGCTGCGTGGGCTCCGCGACGCCCGGGGGCCGAGTCGCGCGGGAGGCTTGGCCCCCTTTCATAACTGCTTGCAGTTCTAGTTATAGTTATTATTTTTATTCTTCCACACATAAAAGTGGTGCTGCAGGCTAAACCGTGCAAGGGAGGGCGGTGCAATTTGGAGGGTTGCTCCAGACCCCTGCACGTACCTCAGGCGCAAAAATTCACATATGTCCGCCAGCAGGTGGCGCTATAACCAAGGGAAACACCTTTTGGCCTATAACTCCCACACCGTATGTCGCACATTCAAAAGCCTCATATCCACAGATTCCCTGAATAGCCCTCAATCACCTGGCCTAGGCCACGCCCATTTCCGCCTATTATTTTTTTTCGCTACATCGCAAAACTCGAAAACCTAAATTTTCAAACTCCTCCTTTGGGTTTTGTCCTATCAGTGTGAAATTTGGCACATAAGGTCTTGAGATGGATATCATCTAAAGTGGTCAAAAGAATTTTGTTCGTTCAAAATATGCGCAAATTATTCACGAATAAAATTTTCCAGCTAGCTATAAAAACGCAAACAGTTGCATATCTCGGTCAAAACAAATGCTAACAACACCAAGTCCGAGATCCTTGGTTGGCATGTCACTGTGGTGGTTTGAGCCAAACTTGCCTAATATTGGCCACTAGGGGGCGCTGCAAATATGGCAACGTTATATCTCTTAAACGGCAACACCGATTTTTACCAAATTTCGTGGCCATGATGCTGGGTCACTCCTGAGGCCAGGTCTTGAAGGTAATCCCGACTGGTCAAAGTGGGCGTGGCTTATTACGAGATAAACAACAAACATTTATTTCAGCTCAAGTATTAAGCTGAGGGCTGCGAAATTTACAGGGTATATATAGAATACGACACAGTCCGCCCATACCAAAAATTGTGCATCTACTCCACTAGGCGCCGCTGTAACGGACACCAACGCATTTTGGCCTGTAACTTCCACATTTTTAATCACATTCTCTGAATCTTTATATCCACGTCTTCCCTGAATAGATCCGCATCTTCTGACATAGACCACGCCCTCTCCCACAGCATATTTCTCTTTGTAAGTCGCTACACGTCAAAAACCTACTTTTTCAAACTCCTCCTACGGTGTACGCTCCATCTGCATGACACTTTGCACACACAATCTACAGACTTGCCTCATCAAAAGTTTTCAAAACAATTTCGCAACTCCAAAAAATGCGGTACTTATAAATAAGCAATTTTTTCCGCTAGCTAAAAAACACATACTGTTGCATGTTTTTGTCAAAGTAAAAGCTATCGACATGAAACTCAACACACTGCTCTCCGAGGTCAACCAGAGGATCTGTGCCAAATTTGGTGCAAATTGGCCAATAGGGGGCGCTATAAACACGGTAATATCAAGCAACAAAAAAGTTGTTCGTATCTGCACGAAATTAGGGGAGCGTGATCTGGATATGCTCCCGAGCCCAGCCAAAAAATTTTGTTATGTTTGGTCAAAGTGGGCGTGACTTGTTACAAAAAACACATTCAGCATTTGACACTTGCAGTGCTCTTCCCACTACAGTAAGAGGAAGGGAGAGACAGGGCAACCTTGTTTTACCAAGCATTTAACAGCAAACCTCGGCAACATGCCTCCCGGTCACGAAACACAGCCGTTTGCATTACGTGGGCTCCGCTACGCCTGGGGGCCGAGTCGCGCGGGAGGCTTGGCCCCCGTTCATAACTGCTTGCAGTTCTAGTTATTAGGGGGCCAAGCCCGCGGGGGCTGGGGGACGCGTATGCAAGGCATACGCGTTCCTCAGCACCAGCGGTGCTAGGAACCCTATTGTTTTTGTTAAAGTTTTTATTATTATTTTTATACTTCCGTTGGTTAAAAGTGTTGCTGCAGGCTAAACCGTGCATGGGAGGGCGGTGCAATTTGGAGGGCTGGTCCAGACCCCTGCACGTACCTCAGGCGCAAAAAATCACATATGTCCACCAGCAGGGGGCGCTATAACAAGGGAAACGCGTTTTGGGCTATAACTCCCACACCGTATGTCGCACATTCAAAAGCCTCATATCCACAGATTCCCTCAATAGTACTGAGTCACCTGGGCTAGGCCACGCCCATTTCCGCCTAGAATTTTTTTCCCGCAAAATCGCGAAAACTGGAAAACCTACTTTTTCGAACTCCTCCCTGGGGTTTTGTCCGATCAGTGTGAAATTTGGCATGTACAGTCTTCCAATGGTCCTGATCTAAAGTTATCAAAAGAATTTTGTTCGGTCAAAATATGCGCAAATTATTAACGAATAAATTTTTATAGCTAGCTATAAAAACGCGAACAGTTGGATATCTCCGTCAAAATAAATCCTAATGACACCAAGTCTGAGATCCTAGGTTGGCATGTGGCTGTGGGTGTGTGAGCTAAATTTGGCTGATGTTGGCCACTAGGGGGCGCTGCAAATATGGGACATTCATATCTCTTAAACGACAACACCGATTATTAAGAAATTTGGTGGGTATGATGCTGTGTCACTCCTGAGGCCATATCTCGAAGGTAATCACGACTGGTCAAAGTGGGCGTGGCTTATTACAAGACAAACAACGAACATTTATTTCAGCTCAAGTATTATGCTGAGGGCTGTGAAATTTACAGGGTATAAATAGAATTGCACACAGAATAGCCATACCAAAAATTGTGCATCTACTCCACTAGGTGGCGCTGTAACGGACGCAAAGGCATTTTGGCCTGTAACTTCCAGATTTTAAATCACATCTTCATAAACTTTGTATCCACGTGTTCCCTGCGTAGATACGCATCTTCTGACCTAGGCCACGCCCACTCCCACAGCATATTTCTCTTTGTAAGTCGCTACATGTTAAAAAACCTACTTTTTCGAACTCCTCCTAGGGTGTACGCTCCATCTGCACGAAACTTTGCACACACAATCACCAGACGTTTCTCATCAAAAGTTATCAAAAGAATTTTGCTACTCCAAAAAACGCGATACTTATAAATAAACCATTTTTTCCGCTAGCTAAAAAAACACATACCGTTGCATATTTTTGTCAAAGTAAAAGCTATCAACATCAAACTCAGTCTACACATTTCAGAGGTCAACCACAGGCTATGTGCCCAAATTTGCGTAAATTGACCGATAGGGGGCGCTATAAACAGAGAAATATCAAGTGACATAAAGTTCATCGGATTCGCACGAAATTTGGTGAGCGTGATGTGGAGTCACTCCTGAGGCCAGCCGTAAAGTTTAGTACTGTTTGGTCAAAGTGGGCATGACTTGTTACAACAAACATGTTCAGCAATTATACAGAGTTTCCAGTGCTCTTTCCTTTACAACAAGAGGAATGGAGAGAGAGGGCAGCCTTGTTTGACCGCACGTTTGACAGCAAATCTTGGCGATGTACCTCATGATACCGAAATAGAGCCATTGGCGTTACGTGGGCTCCGCTATGCGCGGGGGGCCGAGTCGCGGGGGAGGCTTGGCCCCCTTTCATAACTGCTTGCAGTTCTAGTTATTATTAGGGGGCCAAGCCCGCGGGGGCTGGGGAACGCGACTGCAAAGCAGACGCGTTTTCCCAGCACCAGCGGTGCTGGGAACCCTATTGTTTTTGTTCGGATTTTTATTCATCTTCTTCTTTTTTTTTTTATTATTCTTCCGTTGATAAAAGTCCGGCTGCAGCCTAAACCGTACAAGGGAGGGTGGTGCAATTTGGAGGGATGGTCCAGACCCTGCACGTACCTCAGACGCAAAAATTCACATATGTCCGCCACTAGGTGGCGCTATAACCAAGGAAAACACCTTTTGGCCTATAATTCCCACACCGTATGTCACACATGCGAAAAACCTCATATCCTCAGATTCCCTGAATAGGGATGCATCACCTGGGCTAGGCCACGCCCATTTCCGCCTATAATTTTTTTTTGCTACATCGCGAAAACTGGAAAAACCTACTTTTCGAACTCCTCCTTGGGGTTTTTTTTCCGATCAGCGTCAAACTTGGCGTGTAGACTCTACATTTGTAACTGATCTAAAGTTATCAAAAGAATTTTGCTCGGTAAAAAGATGCACAAATTATTAACGAAATGAATTTTTCAAGCTAGCTATAAAAACGCGAACTGTTGCATATCTCGGTCAAAATAAATGCTAACGACACCAAACCTCAGATCCTTGGTTGGCATGCCACTGTGAGGCTAAGACCCAAATTTGCCTGATGTTAGCCACTAGGGGGCGCTGCAGATACGGTACATTTATATCTCTTAAACGACAACACAGATTTTAACGAAATTGGCTGGCTACCATGCTGGATGACTCCTGAGGCCACATCTTGAAGTTAATCGCGACTGGTCAAAGTGGGCGTGGCTTATGACGCGATAAACAACAAACGTTTATTTCAGCACAAGTATTATGCTGAGAGGTCTGAAATTGACAGGGTATATGTAGAATAGGACACAGACTGCCCATACCGAAAATTGTGCATCTACTCCACTAGGTGGCGCTATAACAGACGCAAACGCGTTTTGGCGTGTAACTTCCACATTTTATAGTCACATCTTCATAAACTTTATATCCACGTGTTCCCTGCATAGAGCCACATCTTATGACATAGGCCACGCCCAGTTCCACAACACATTTCTCTTTCTAATTCGCTACATGTCAAAAACCTACTTTTCCGAACTCCTCCTAGGGTTTACGCTCCAGCTGCACGAAACTTTGCACATACAGTCTCCAGATGGCCCTGATCAAAAGTTATCAAAAGAATTTAGCTAGACAAAAAAATGCGCTACTTATAAATAAACAATTTTTTGTGCTAGCTAAAAAACACATATTGTTGCATATTTTTGTCAAAGTAAAAGGTATCAACATGAAAACTTGAGTCACTTCTTTCAGTGGTCACCCAGAGGTTCTGTACCAAATTTGGTGCAAATTGGGCAACAGGGGGCGCTATAAACACGGTAATATCAAGCGACACAAAAGTAGCTTGGATCCGCACGAAATTCGGGGAGCGTGATCTGGAGTCCCTCCCGAGCCCGGCCGTAAAGTTTAGTCATGTTTGATCAAAGTGGGCGTGACTTGTCACAAGAAACATATTCTGCCTTTGACACTTGCAGTGCTCTTCCCATTACAGTAAGAGGAAGGGAGAGACAGGGCAGCCTTGTTTGACCTCACATTTAACGGCAAACCTCGGCGACGTGCCTTCCGGTGACGAAACAGAGCCGTTTGTGTTGCGTGGGCTCCGCGACGCCCGGGGGCCGAGTCGCGCGGGAGGCTTGGCCCCCTTTCATAACTGCTTGCAGTTCTAGTAGTTTTTATTTTTATTCTTCCGTTGATAAAAGTGGTGCTGCAGGCTAAACCGTGCAAGGGAGGGCGGTTGCAATTTGGAGGGTTGGTCCAGACCCCTGCAGGGACCTCAGACCCGAAAAATCAGATATGTCCACCAGCAGGGGGCGCTACAACAAGGGAAACGCGTTTTCGCCTATAACTCCCAAACCGTTTGTCGCACATTCAAAAGCCTCATATCCTCAGAATCCCTGAATTGCCCTGAATCACCTGGGCTAGGCCACGCCCATTTCCGCCTATAATTTTTTTTCAGGAAATTGCAAAAACTGGAAAAACCTACTTTTTCAAACTCCACCTTGGGGTTTTGTCCAAACTGTGCGACATTTGGCACGTACCGTCTTCTGAGGGATCTGATCTAAAGATATCAAAAGAATTTCGTTTTCTCAAAACATGCGCAAATTATTAACGAATAAACTTTTCTAGCTAGCTATAAAAACGCGAACAGTTGCATAACTGGGTCAAAGTAAATGCTAATGACACCAAATCTGAGATCCTTGGTTGCCATGTGACTGTGGTGCTATGAGCCAAATTTGGCTGATTTCGGCCACTAGGGGGCGCTGCAAACATGGGAACGTTATATCTCTTAAACGGCAACACCGATTTTTACCAAATTTGGTGGGTTTCATGCTGGGCCACTCCTGAGGCCATACCTTGAAGGTAATCCCGACTGGTCAAAGTGGGCGTGGCTTATTACGAGATAAACAAGAAACATTTATTTAAGCTCAAGTGTTATGCTGAGGGCTGTGAAATTTACAGGGTATATATAGAATGGGACACAGACCACCCACACCAAAAATTGTGCGTCTACTCCACTAGGTGGCGCTGTAATGGATGCAAACGCATTTTGGCCTGCAACTTCCACATTTTTAATCACATCTTCATAAACTTCATATCCACGTCTTCCCTACATAGAGCCGCATCTTTTGACATAGGCCACGCCCACTCCCACAGCATATTTCTCTTTGTAAGTCGCTACACATCAAAATCCTACTTTTTTAAACTCCTCCTACAGTTTACGTTCCATCCACACGAAACTTTGCACACACAATCTCCAGATGTGCCTGATCAAAAGTTTTCAAAAGAATTTTGCTACTCCAAAAAATGCCGTACTTAGAAATAAACAATTTTTTCTGCTAGCTAAAAAACACATACTCTTGCATATTTTTGTCCAAGTAAAAGCTATCGACATGACACTCAAATCACTTGTTTCTGAGGTCAACCAGAGGCTCTGTACCAAATTTTGTGCAAATTGGTCAAAAGGGGGCGCTATAAACTGAGAAAAATCAAGCGGATACAAAAGTTGCTCAGATTCACACGAAATTTGGCGAGCACAATGTGGACTACGTCCCCAGGCGGTCTGTAAAGTTTAGTGATGTTTGGTCAAAGTGGGCGTGACTTCTTACAACAAACATATTGAGCCTTTCACACTGCTCTTCCCATTGCAATAAGAGCAATGGAGAAAGAGAGCAGCCTTGTTCGACCCAGCGTTCGATAGCAGATCTTGATGGTGTGCCTCCGGTGACGAAACTGAGCCGTTTGTGTTGCATTGGGTCAATGACGCGCGGGGGCCGAGTCGCGCGGGAGGCTTGGCCCCCGTTCATAACTGCTTGCAGTTCTAGTTATTATTATTATTATTGTTGTTGTTGTTGTTGTTGTTACCAGTACTAATAGTCTTGTAACCATTGCAGTATGATAAAACGAAATACTATATTTAAGAATGAAATGGTCTTGTATAGCTTGTGTGCATGTAGAGGGAAAAGCCTAATGGAAGTGTAATAGCAAGCCAAATATCTGATGCAGAATTGATCAACTGTGAGTTGTTTGTATGTAACAAGATGTTTACTGTTTAGAGAAACCAACATATAATAAATGTATGTTGTGCAAAGTCTTGAGGCTGGAGCTTGAAACAATTAATTGATTATGAAATTAATTGCCAGCTATTTGGAAAATCAATTAATTGGTTTGAGTAATTTAGAAGAAAATTCTTTGATTTGAGCTTCTTGAATGTGAATATTTTTTGGTGTCTTTACTGCCCTATCACAGTAAACTGAATATCATTGGGTTGTGAGTAAAACAAGACATTTAAGGATGTCATCTTGGGCTTTGGGAAACACTGATTGACATTTTTCAAATTTTAAAACAAATAACTATTAATCGATTAATCAAGAAAATGATCGACCGTTTAATCGACTATGTAAATAATGGTTAGTTGCAGCCCTATACCTAATTGTACCATAAAATACGAATGCAAGCCAGATCAAATAATAACCCTTTTATACAAACCTCTTTTTGCTACATAGTTCTGAAATAAATTCAGAGAATTTAGTACATAAACTTACTCATGGTATATTGAACCATTTTGTTCATTTTGACAAAAAGTAGCATTTTCAAACACATTCATTACAGTTGCTTCAGGCCTCTGTATTTTATTGACAATGGATTCAACACCCAGCCAAACATGTTATCATTACTACTGACACTACAGGTAGGAGGTCAGTCAATGTTGTCATAAGCTGCCTGACAATACAATTAAATGGAGTGATTATGCCCACATGCCCATCTTAAAGTCAGAGCTCAAAAAGATTTCTTTTCCAAAGTATTCTGCAACTGTCCGTTGCAGCTGAATATTTTTCTTTCTCCATAATAGAACTAAATGTAGTTTAATTTTTTTAAGTAACTTACATCACTTCATTGACTCACTCGGGACCACCATGGAAGTTCTATTGCTTGCTTCTACCGGAATTAAAAATTGGAATCACTCTGGGTGTTTGGCCACAGTGAGTTTTCATTATTCTTCTAGTAATTTGTTGAGTTACTGTTTCTCGTTTAACCTGTTTAACCTGAAATTTACATGCACACACTTTGCACAAACTTCACACATTTTAGTAAACACCTTATTTTATTTTATTTATTTTTATTATATTATTTTTATTTATTTTAAACACCATGACAGCGTTGTGATTGCACATGATGTAGTGTAGAGCTTGTGCTGGTGCCCACTCACAGTTTTTGAACACCTAACAAATAAAATTATCTACCATGATGCATAAATGTCAGAATTTCATTTGTAATAATACAATAAGTTTCCCTGGGGACAGATTTAGAGAACCAGAAAAGTGAGACTTATTTTAAATAATAATGGGATAGTTCAGATTTTATATAGTGTGGTTGTTATGAGGCACTTATCCATCAGT
>JAWZSL010000347.1:0-19891 GCA_034769285.1 Lutjanus argentimaculatus | reverse complement strand
GATACGATTTTCTCATGATTTTTTTAACAGAATGAGCTTGCAGACAAATTATGACTGAAAAATATTCCTGTAATTATTTCCCAGACAAAAAACACATGTCTGAGGCAGGGTATAGCTGCAAAACACAAACTATGCAATGAATATATGTGTATATATATATATATATATATATATATATATATTTATATACACATATATATGTGTGTGTGTAAAAAATATTTAAATATATAAAAATTACAACATACATTTTCTCTTATCTTTAACAAATTAAAGAGAATCCCTTTTAATTTTTTTTTTTTTTATCTCTGAGGGAGAGTAAACTGTGCAAAACAACCCATATGTCCTCTTATTAAAAGTGCAACTGAAATTATATTTTATCTTAAATAACAAAAAATAAATAAAAGTTGGATTTTTAAAAACAAATTCCACATCAAAATAACTAAATGGATAAGCATGTGTTCCTAGTGCAATCTGCTTGTCAGTATGAATTGTCCTTTAACAGTTTTTTTGCTCAGGCGGTGTTGACTTGAGCTTCTCACTATGTTACCAGATGACATGCTGCATCATGTTGTTGTGCTACTTGTGTTGGTCATCGCCCTCTTGCAATGTTTGCATGCAGTTCTAATCTTGTCCTCTTAATTTTTGAACACAGGAGGCCCTCTCTTACACTGATCTAAATGTAGCATCCCCGGTTGAATGATGGTCTTACTCTCCAACTGATAATTCACAAAATCTTTATTTATGACACTGTAGCTCCAAAACATTGCTGTGAACACACCGTAAGAGCTAGGAAGAAAACAAAAACAACAAAAGGCATTATAATATGACTCAATGCTGCACACAAATGACATATAAACAGACAAACCTTGTGCCCTTTTCAACCAGGTGCTAAGTAACAAAAGCATGACGTTTTCCTTCGTTTGGATGAAGTACTTGTAAACGTTTACCGTCATGCACGTCCTATACTTCCTACCGCATTCCGCCTTCAAAATAAAAGCACCTTCAAAATAAAAGCACCCATTTTTATAATTTAACCAAATAAGACAAAAGTCTCAAGAAAACATTAATGAACTGAACCAACATCATAATTTAGGTCATTTACACTAAAGTGCAAATGGAAAGCGCAAGGCGTGATGGATTTAATTTATTTAAGGTGTGTCCACCTTTGCTGTCTTGCACCAGGGGTGCAGGGATATCCTGCCCTGTCCTGCCCCTTGCACCACCAGCGCACAGCGGGATACACCTATCAGCTGTGCTCAAGTGCCCTCATTAATTCACTGGTGAGTTTAGGCCGAACATGCAATAAACCAACCAGAAAGTCGGCTCTCATCACCCTTAAGAAGCAGGTACGCCGGGAGCGTAAGCGACGGCAGCATGACGGTGGATTTACTAGGAGGAAACAGAGAAAAGATTTTCAAAGCGAGGAGACAGATCTCCTGGTTTGAGGAGAGAAAGCGCTGGAGCACGTAATATATGGAGACAACAGGACGTCTGCAAAACAGCTTCATGTGGAAATAGTTGATTTTACATGAACGCAAAAATGTATACTATAAATTAACCGCAAATGTCGTGCAGATATGTAACTGGTTATATTTTACACTGAAGCACCTTGAAAATGTGTTTTATCTTATAATTCATTATAATCATCATCATTATTATGCAGCCACGCCACTCAGCTGTCCGTGCTCCTCCTTCTTCTCTTCATCCTCACTCCTCCGTCCCGCTAACACTACTGTGGGTGTAGGAAACAGAATCAGAAAGTGTTTCTTAAGTTTGAAGTGCGCAAAATTACGCACAGTATATCCAACCAGCTCTGACAGAAGCACACATATCTTTTTCTCTCCTGGTCGGGCCGGTCTCATGCGATCAAATATGAAAGTAGATTACAGGCTCTGCTCTGTAAAAATGGCATCACGATTCATTTCTCATCTCAACCGATTTCAATCGTCACACATTTGTATCGATTTTTAACTGTTTGACGATGCATCGTTACATCTCTATCTACTGAGTGTCTGATAAAATCTGAATATTCACTAAATATTTAGCTGGTGAACAAAAAGTTAATTTTGGATCCTGGTCTGAACACAGTTTTCAGGAGCATGAATATCATGAATCATTTCATGCCCGACGAGTGATCGCTAGCGCAACTTGCTGCTGCTGCTCGCTAGTAACTTTTAACTTATAACCAACAACAAACAAACAACAACAACAGTGCGTAGCTTATATCGGCAGCTCTTATTGTGAAGGGTCAGAAACGGAAGTGTTGTTGTTCGGTATGTGTTGCAGTCCGCTTATTATAAGAGACTTTGTGCTTGTTTTTTCCGTGAAGTCGCTTATTAATATTTGTAGTCGTGGGTCGCGGTTTTCTTGGGCTTGTTTCTAAAGTGTAGTTATTTATTTGGGCTTGTTCCCAGCTCCGTAATAAGTTGTCAAGCAGATAATTTCATTATGTTATTTAAATTTAGGATAGTTTGTCCTGCCTGTTATTCTGCGTGTTCTCTCTGCCCCCAACCCCCGCCACACACACACACACACACATACACAGAGGAGACAGCAGAGTCTGTTCCCACCCACATCCTGCTTCTAATTGGCTCTGATCCTGATGGCAACGAGTACTAGCCAATCAGAGCAGGCGTCAGACTGAGCAGGGCAGTCTTCTTTTCTGTTACGGTAAAAAACACGTCGGTGAGGTTTAAATGAAAAAGCGTGATTGTTTCTGGGTTGTAGTTATTTAAAAATGTGATCTTCTGTAGTCCCTGTTGCAATGCTTATGACACTTGTCTGAATGTCTTGACTTAAGTCACTTTATACTGCCTTTGTTTATTGTTGAGAGAATACTGAAAGAAGGAAGTTTCTGTTGAGCTTTACTCTATGACATATTAGGTGCGTTTGAGATGAACTGCGCCTCGCCTGGAGAGTAGACGAGATCAGGCGGCTGCAGCAGGAGGTGGAGACAAAAAGCTGCAGTCAAGTCGGACAGTTTCCAGCAGACTTAAAAGAACAAACAGGAAGAGACACTGACATCCTGTTAGATCACCTGTATGTTACCTGTAGTCTGCAGACCACGGTCATAGCTGAAGAGATAAAGTGTGTCCTCGATCGCTGATTGAAGTTAAAATAAAAGTGATCTCCCTTCTTTACATGGAATATCTGTTCTTTTATCTGCCTTCTAAAGCACTTTGTAACTGTTTGTTTGATAAGTCACATATATAACCTTTATTATTATTATCAGACACAAAATATCTGCTTGTTGACAGATTAAAACTTTATTGCACAACATAAGACTAATATATCAAGCGTTAAATATTATGATTACACAGATAATTAGTATTTTATACAACATGTGGTGTTTGTTGTCAAAATTAAGAGCCAATCAGAGCCTGTCAGCTCATCGATCAGGTGACAGCCAGGCGCTCGCAGTCGGTGGAGAGCAACTGCGGCGCCTGGCTCTGAAAACTGCGTCCACCTTGATCTCGTGAGGTTATCGTTGCCCACGTGTGCATGACGTCAGAGCAAGTCGGGATCAAGTTGGACACAAATCTAACCGGCATGCATTGTGCGCCGATCACCGGTGATCAATTCTGCGCAGGCCTGGATCATCTCGAACGCACCTATTGTTTCAAAGTCATGTAGCTAAAAGAAAAAAGGAAGATTAGTGCACAAAAGCAACAATAAAGAATTTGTGAATTCAGGATATTTATTTGTGGAGGTTTACTATGTATACAATGTACTTGCATCAGTTTATATTTGTTATCCCATCTGTTTTCTAATGGTAAAGAATGTGAAAAGATGGTTTAACTCCCTCTCGTGGTCATTATCCTGAAGCTCAGGAAGAAAAATAAACTGTACCGTCGGTACAATTTTCCAAAACTGCGCACAGTTCACCAATCTGTCCATATGAATGTACACTGGCAGTCTGTAGTACCCACAGTTTACGATCCATCCACACAGATTGTAAAAACATGCACACAATTTCTGTATTTTTCTCTCCCCAGAACCTAGGGGGGCTCCGTAGAAAAAGTCGCTTGTTTTGGGCTTGTTTTTAAAGGCCTGGTTGCTTATTTGTCTTGTGAGATCTGGCAACACTGCTCCTCGCTCCACCAGCCGGGCAGTCGACCACAGCGTAGTAGCCCACCTAACTCGGTCGGCTAGCACCACCACCAGCTGCGACAACACTTCACTCAACTTCACTCTGCTCAACATCCACTCACTGACAAGCAAGGGACATCTCATCCAGGACCTCATCACCGACCGTAAACTAGACTTTCTTTGTTTAACCGAGATATGGCAACAGCCCAACGACTTCTCTCAGCTGAACACATCCACTCCTAGTGGGTTTGTTTACATCTGTCAACCCTCTCCGATCGGGGAGGAGGTCTCGCGATAATTCACCGCGAGAAGTGGAAAGTCTCGCCGGTGTCTGTGCCCGTCTTCAGCTCGTTTGAACAGAGTGAAAACTTGACTCTGATACTGAGACTCTGAGACTCCACTTCATTAATCTACAGAGATCAGAGGAAGAATGAGAGCAGGGGCTCACAAAACTTTTCTGTGCACAGGCTCAAGCAAGCACGCCTGTGGTGTTGGTGTGCAGCAGTGAAATGGGTCCCTGCTGAAACACTTTACTGCCACGCACATTCCAGACGTTGTTTGGGCTATTCACCGGTATGGCGGTATATGAAAAACTCATATCATAACAAAAATAAAGACCGGTTTTTGGTACGAACCGGTTATACTGCACAGGCCTAACTTATACCTGGTGTGTCTCTAAATGTTTGTTTGTTAATCTGGGAAACAGTTTCTGAAACAAGACGTGTTTGCTTTTAAAAAGCCAGTGTTTGATATTTGATCAGAGTTTTTTATATTAGTTTCCTGCAGTACAAAAGGTTTGGACTCAGCTCATGTTTTACACAGTTTCTTTTAGAATAGTTCACCATTGATTGATTGATTGATTGGAATTGATTGGAGAGATAAATAAAAGTAGAGAAGAAACTAATTTCTAAGGTGAAGTGCTGATGATGAATGAAGCAGTCTGACAGTCTGAGGGAAGAAGCTGCTCTTCAGTCTGGTGGTACAGCAGCAGATACAGCAGGGTGAACAGGCTGCTTTACTATTTATTTCACTTTATTGGGTTTTTATTCAGTCTTAAACAAACTCTGATCAACATTTAGGCAAGGCAAGTTTATTTGTATAGCACATTTCAGCAACAAGGCAATTCAAGGTGCTTCACACAGAACATTGAAATACAACGACAAGGGAAAAGAAACATTTAAAACATTATAAAAGAAACATGTAAAGATGATTAAAAACAGCAAGTAAGAAAACAACACATAAAACCCAAAAATATAAAAACACACACATTAAAGTAAGAGTTGCAGTGTAGAGTTTCGAAGGGAAAATATAAATTTAAAAAGTAAAAACCTTTTAGTCAAAGGCAGCAGTGAACAGGTGAGTCTTTAACCTTGACTTAAAAGAACTCAGACTCTCAGCAGACCTGATATTTTCTGGTAGTTTGTTCCAGATACGGAGCATAGAAACTGAACGCTGATTCTCCATGTTTAGTTCTGATTTTTGGAACACAGAGCAGACCTGCACCAGACGACCTGAGTGGTCTGGATGGTTCATACTGGACTAGAAGGTCTCTGATGTATTTTGGGCCTAAACCATTCAGTGCTTTATATGCTAGCAAGAGAGTTTTAAAGTCTATTCTCTGAGAGACAGGGAGCCAGTGTAGAGACCTCAGAACTGGAGTGATGTGGTCCACTCTCTTGGTCTTAGTGAGGACTCGAGCAGCAGCGTTCTGGATCAGCTGCAGTTGTCTGATTGACTTTTTAGGCAATAACAGCTGTTTTCAGGGTCTGTGGGAAGACTCCTGAACTCAGAGACATGTTTACAATCTGTAACAGATCAGATGCCATGATGTGTGAAACTTTTTTGAAAAAATCTGTGGGTAAAACATCCAGACAGCAGTAGGAAGAGCTCAGTTGGTGTAGAATGTCCTCCACATTTTTGTAATTGATTGGATTAAACTGCATCATGGTGTTTAAATGGTTTTTAGACAGACACAGCACAGATGCTGAACCTGGTGTTGAGGAATTCACAGCCTGTCTAATATTCTGAATTTTCTCTGTAAAGAACAAAGCAAAGTCATTGCAGGCCCTGACAGAGTGAAGTTCAGGTGCTATTGACACAGGGGGGTTTGTTAGTCTCTCAACAGTAGAAAACAGTGCTCGAGCATTATTTTTGTTTCTGGTGATAATGTTTGAGAAGAAAGACTGCCTTGCATTCCTCAGCTGTAGATTATAAGTGTGAAGTTTCTCTATAGATGTCAAAATGAATCTGGAAATTTGATTTTTGCCACCTGCGTTCAGCTTTCCGACACTCTCTTTTTTCATTTTTCACTGCCATGGCATTTCTCCATGGAGATCTTTTAGAGACAACCTTCAACTTAATGGGAGCAATGGCATCTATCACATTTAACATTTTAGAATTAAAGTTGTACACTAGCTCATTGACTGAACCACAAGGCAGGGTTGCTGTAGAAGAAAAAAGTACATTAAACATTTCACTAGTGTTTTCGGTAATGCATTGCTTCTTGATAACTTCTCTCTGATTACTCTTGTGCACAGAGATAGAGCTCTCAAAGAAAACACAACAGTGATCAATAAATCATTGTTAAAAACTAATGACCAACATCTCCATGCTGTCTAGATGCAATTTGTGTATTTGGGGATTTTTGTCTCAATAACTGAATTTTTGACAGCCATTTGAAATCTGCCTTTACATGCTAACAGCTGCTGTCTTGCACACAGGTGACTGGCTGAGTCAATTTGTGAAGCTACAAGTGGTGTTTCCATTTGCCAATTAGCTCAGTGAGATAGAGGATGGTTCTTGGTGTTGAAGGTTGTGAGTTCAAGCCTCAGCTTGTACAACATTTCCATATGAGAAATCTACCCAAACTTTGCACAAAGGTCCAGTCCCATGCCAGATGTCCTCAACTGGAAACACAAGACAATAGTCCTGATGGTGGCGCTACAGCAAGCCTCTAAATTTCAAAACTTTGAAAATTCACAACAAATCAACCATATGTGCTACAGCTTTGGAACTTTCACTTTGAAATGTGCTTTTCCATGGCATGGATGGCTGCTGCCTGGCACCCTGATCCTTGGCTTAGTCAATTTGTGAAGCCACACATGAACTATCACTTGCCAATTAGCTCAGTGAGATAAAAACCGGACTTCAGTGTCAGAAGTCGTGAGTTCAAGCCTCAGCTAAGGCAGGATGGACTTTCAAATGTGAAAGCCTTATGTTCAGGTATCATGCTATGTGGATTAGAGACTGCTAAGATTTAAATAATTATGATTCAGGGAGTTTTGGGAAGAGACAAATACTCTTTATCAACACGTTTCCCTGTTATCCCTTGTCTCTTTTCCCTGTTTATTTGGCTTAGCTATCAGTCAATATGCAGAGTCTCTTGTGCCAGAAATTGTGAGTTCAAGCCTCAACTGATGTAAAATGCACATTAGAATGCCACCTTTTTTTCATCTTCCTACACTCTGCTTGTTGCTCAGAATTGCCTAATTTTGCCTAAAATTGCCCGGCCCCGACCATTGCTGCGCAGCAGCTATAATTTATTGTTTCTATTATGTTGACAGTTGCAGCTACAGAGCCGTACATCAGGATACTTGAAGAAACAAAGAACTCAGCCCTGCTGCAGTGTGTTGTTCGAGGAGCTTCTCCAAAACCTAAAGTAAAGTGGCAGGACAGTTCTGGAAACATCCTTCCTGCTGAAGAACCACAGGTCACAGAGAGAGGAGGCAGCTACGACATCATCCACAACACGACTGTGACCAAGACGGACAACTTCTACTGTGTCGTCACACAGGAAGAAATCAACCATCAGACTGAAGCTGAGACCTACGTGCACATCAGTGGTCAGTGATATTTTAATCTTCAACTGATTTAAATAGTTCATGTGTTAATAGTTTTGAAAATGTTTGAAAGTGAGTGAAAACTTGACTCTGATACTGAGACTCTGAGACTCCACTTCATTAATCTACAGAGATCAGAGGAAGAATGAGAGGGTCTGGAGGGAAACAACAGAAAGAACTGGAGTTTGTAGTAAATGTTGACTGATCAGTCTGATCAGTCACACAAACACACACACAAGAATCGATTAAAGTCGACACACAAACCCAGTAAGAGATTTCTAAATGTCTGCTGTGAGCTGATCCTGAGGATCAACATGAAAACAGCACACGAGGACGATTTAGAGACTGAAGTCATTAGAATCAGTGACATTTCTGTTCCACAAGTGAAAAGAACAAATGTTGTGAAAGTGAAGAATTATTGTTCCACATGTTCCACCAAAATACAGCCAGGCTCTCTGAAGGTTTTATTAGCTGTAGTTGTATAGATTAGATAGAGAACTTTATTAATCCCAATGAGAAAGTGCAGCAGCAAAGTTCCACATGAATCACATAAGAAACAACATAAAGACACTGTCACAGGCCGACTGTGAGACTGAGACACAAACAGGAGACACACAAACAAACACATGTTCTCAATGTGGAAAGTCAGTAGTGTCGGAGTGGATGAAAACTGTTTACTTTTATCAAGTTCATAATTTACTTTAAATGTGTTTCTGAAATGTAAAAATACACTTTGTATCAATCAAACAGATTAAAAACTTCTGTGTCTCAGTTCTCATTCAGTTGTAGCTTCAAGTTTCCAATATTAATTATCTTTTTATAATTGTAGTAATTCTGACTGTTAAACCAGCAGAAACTGATGAGAGAATTTATTTGAATTTTATGTTGAAGGATGAATTCAAATTCAGAAATAATGACCAAAACTGTTGTTTCACAACAAAATAAATGATCAAACTCTTAAACTGTTTCCAAAATAAAATACAGATTCTATTTGTTGGCTAAAACAGAATAATTATATAATGTTGAAGAAGAATCTCTAAATATTCTTTATATCCTTTTATTAATGAGTTTAAAGTCTATTTATCTTGAAGAGTGTGATGCTGCATAAATCCAGACTGTGTATCTCTCCTCTCATTGTGCTCCAATAACTGTAGAGTCGACCCACCACCAAGAAGCTCATCATGATTTTAATCTGGACGTCACTGAGCAGCAGTCAGTGGTGGAAGAAGAACTCACAGTCTTTACTGAAGTAAAAGTAGTGAAACCACAAAGTAAAAATACTCAGTTACAAGTAAAAGTCCTGCATTCAAAAGTCCACTTGAGTAAAAGTACAGAAGTATCAGAGTTACTCACATGTTTTGTTGTAATATCAAAGTAATTAGTTACCATATATGTCTGATAAATGTAAATGTGAGTAAAAAGTGAAAAAATACCAGAAGAAGTTTAAAGTAGCATAAAATGGAAATACTCATGTAAAGTGCCTAAAAATTATACTTTTACTCCTCAGTGAAACATAAAACTATCTAAGCTACATATTTATCTGGACAGGTAGTATTTTATTGAAACAAATCTAATCAATACAAGCTCTAACAACAGCTGTGATAAAGTAAAGATGTGTTTGTAAGACGTAATCCAGAGTCCATGGTGTCCTGGGCTCAGTGTGTAGAGAACCTGGGCTGTAGACAGATTGTCACACACATTTGCAGATCTCAGACACAGCAGCAGTTTAACAACAGTCACATGTAAACAGGCTGAAGTGGAGGTGGCAGGACAGTGATTCAAACAGTCTTCATACTGATGAGCAGCACGTCTCAGAAACAGGACCATGCTACAACATCACCCTCCTCACTACTGTGAGCAAAACCAAAAACCAACCTCTGAGCTGTGAAGACAAGCAGGAGGAAACTGGACATAAGATCCAAGCTGACATCACTGTTCCTGCTGAGATTCATCCCAGTGGGGTTTGAATCTGCAGGAACATCAACACCTTTAGTTGTTCTTTGTGTGTCTGTGAGCTCCAATCTGCTGTTTATCATCTGCACTGACTTTCTCAGTCTGACACTAACTTTATGTTCTGTTTCAGGGTCATCGACTGGACTGGTCGTAGCTGTTGCAGTTCTGAGCATTATTTTGCTATTTGTTCTTCCACTTGTGCTTTACATGCGTCGTAAGATTCAACGTTTAATTAAAGGTAAGTTAAATCAATTTTTGTATCAACATATTCATGACGAACAAACAACACAACACATTCTTTATATGTTTCTCATGTTTAGAGTCTTGACACTTGTTTTATTTTCTCATGAAACATTCTGTTGATATTTACAACCAGATTAGAATCAAATCATTTCATCATTTTCTTAAATAGAACTTTGTTTTCCTTCCTGCAGGTCCACAGACGGAAACAGAGAGAAATGAAAAGGGGGACCCCGGTACATCAGACAAGCTGGGACTACAACCACAGTCTGTGTGAGCTGCAGTAGTTAAATCTTTTCAGAGCCAATCTGAGTTTTAGACTCTGTTGGATATTTTAGCTGCTCTTCACTTATTTCAGACAGTTTAAGTGTTAAAACCTGGTTTTAAGGTTAAAGTTAAACTTAGTTTCAGGTTGAGGTTTGGATTCTGGTTGTGTTGAGGCAGAAAAATCAAAGAAAAAAGACATCAGGACGTCATCATTGAATATAATCAGTGATTTTACAGAAATGATATGAAATATAATAACTCTTACATTTGCAGGGATTCATTATTTTGGTGGAAGGTGAAAATCTTCAGCTTTCAAAATTATAATAACTTCCCACAAATGAAATATAAAAATGAAAAATGATCTTTGTGGTCATTGTTGATTGTTTATTAGGACCTGAGCACTGAATGATGCTTTAGTTAGTTACTTTAGTTATAAAGTAATCAAATAGCATTACTTTAATATTGTGATACTCAGATTAAGTTACTGACTACATTTGTTAACAGGTAATTAGTAACTTGGAAGACATTTTTAAAATAATTCTCCCAAAACTTGTAGATACGACTGCAGAAAGAAAACAGTTCCTACATGAAACTGGAGAAAGAGACACTGCTGCTGTTTATTTTATTTTTTAAACACAAGTCCAGTGACTTTTACTTCCATTATATTTGAGAGAAGACAGACATTTTCAAAACTCAGCAAATCACCATAACTGTCTGGATTTATAAACAGATGAGAGGAAATAAACTGGATTTGAGGATGAATGTCCCTTTAAACATTTTAACACCAGTAGATTGATCATGTTGGCTCATTTCTGTACACGGTTGGTGTTTGAACTTCGCTGTAACTTCTACAAAAAAATGTCCGGGACATCACGGTTTTGTCTTTTTACTCTTTAAATGAAAGACGGTGCTTTATTACATGGACAAAGGCTCAGCACTGAACTGTTTACATTCTCTTGTTGGAGCATAACTTCACTTTCTTCTTCAGAACAACCACATTTTTTACTTCTAACTCTGGTTTAGAACATTACTGCCACCTTGTGGTGTATATTAGCCACTCCACACAATTTTAACTCCTCATACTACAGAAAATGATTCATCCTTTTAATATTTTTAACTCCTCTTAACTGTATGTTTTAACTATATGAATAACTTTATGAATCACTGTATCAATGAACTAAAGATACAACAGCTGGAGATGAAGAGAATATTTTGTTGATCAGACGAGACAACACATTCTTTATATGTTTCTCATGTTTAGAGTCTTGACACTTGTTTTATTTTCTCATGAAACATTCTGTTGATATTTACAACCAGATTAGGATCAAATCATTTCATCATTTTCTTAAATAGAACTTTGTTTTCCTTCCTGCAGGTCCACAGACGGAGACAGAGATGAACAGGGAGAACCCACTGAATCAGACAAGCTGGGACTAGAACTACAGTCTGTGTGAGCCGCAGTAGTTAAATCTTTTCAGAGTCAATCTGAGTTTTAGACTCTGTTGGATATTTTAGCTGCTCTTCACTTATTTCAGACAGTTTAAGTGTTAAAACCTGGTTTTAAGGTTAAAGTTAAACTTAGTTTCAGGTTGAGGTTTGGATTCTGGTTGTGTTGAGGCAGACAGTTGTGATGGTGAAAATTAAGGTTGTTTCAGTGATTAATATGCATGAAGCTCATCCTGCTTTCATATGGAAACTGTCCCGTCACCACGACAACAATCTGTCCCTCAACTTCACCAAGTGTCTTCATATACTGTCCTCAAAATGAGATCACCTGTCAACATCATGGACAGTAAGACAACAGCACACCTGCCCCCTGAAATACTGAGCTAGCTAACAATAAATATATAAAAATATAGAGTCATTACCATTATCTCACAGCACTCAGTGTTTCATCAATCAAAACATGTGCAAATAGTGTCCAAGACAAAATTCAGGACACAATAAATCAAAGACAAAAAGACATTCAGGACGTCATCATTGAATATAATCAGTGATTTTACAGAATGGTCCAACATGTAAATATTCAGTGTGGTGATGAGGTCGGTTCTGTCACAGGAGTTGTTCAGGTAGTTTGATTTTATCAGACAGATTGAAGTTAACAAGGTGACAACAGAAGAGAACAAGTGGCCTTTAATGCTGACAGAACTGATTATTAATCAATCATTCTGTTCACTGACAATTAAATTCATAGTTTGTCTTGAAGTCTGATTCAACTCTTGTTCAACTTTAAGAGAAAAATTAAAATATTTTAAATTATTGACTGTTATTATAGTTAATGTTGTTGTTCTTGCTCTCTGTTCTATGCTGATTTTATTTTTGTGTTGTTATTTTTAATTCTGATTTATTTCTGCATCTCATTTTTAATCTTCTGTAAATGTAGATTCATTCTGACGTCAGGTCAAAATAAAACTGCTCTCTGGTCTGTTGTTGAGGACGTTTAACTGTCGTACCTGCATGAACAGATAATCCTGTAAAACACTGAACACCAGATTGTTCCTGATGGTCAGACAAGAACCTTTAAAGGGACAGTTCCCCCCAAAATCAAAAATACTGATTTTTCCTCTGACCTGTAGTTTTATTTATCCATCAAGATAGTTTTGGTTTGAGCAGCAGAGTTTTGGAGATAACAGCTGTACAGATGTTTGACTTCTCTGCAGTACAGTGGGACTAAATGACACTCGGCTCAAACAGCCAAAAAAATCATTTAAAAAATGAAAAAAACAGAAATGATGACCAGTTTTTTAAAGATAATCCACAGACCTTGTTGTGAGCAGTTTTATGTTTGAACTACTTTCTTTCTGCAGTAGAATCCACCAGAACTACTTTCATTTCTACTAGAAAACAAAACAGGACCTGTTACTGTACAGAAAGTTTCATTTGTGCCTTAAATCATCTTTGTGTGTTTGAAAAGTAAATTCAAAGTTTTTGTAATGAGGGACTTTTTCAATCAAAGTAGCATCTGAAGTGCAGATTTGAAGACTGTTGTTGATTTGTTTGGCTCCAGAGAAAAACCATAAACTGTGTTTTTATCTGTGTTTAAGACCAGTTGAATGTTTTGAAGTTGACATTGTGAGGTATTAAATGAGTGTTGTAGATGATCAGGTGTTAAATGGATGAATGAGGAGCAGAAACATCAGACTTCACTGAACCAAAGTCTCCTGTTACACTGTAAAATAATGTCATTATTCTGCAGCTGAAGTCAAATATAATGTGACCTGATTTTTATTTTATATTCATGTTTTCAGATTATTTGGGACAAGCCTGTCTGGTTTATTTCTTCAGGTACACGGAGCTAAAACTAAAGCACTGAATCCTCCCTTCATGAAGTTTAATGTTCAGTGTACCTAATAAACTGGACACTGAGTGTTTCCTGTTGTTTCCTGTCATATTAAAAGTTCATGTGTGTTTTATGTTGTTTACTGATGAAGCTCTTGTATCAGGTTACTTCAGGCAGCACTCAATCATTTTTATATTTATGAGCTTTAATAAAACATGAAAAAAGTTTAATTGTCCCTGTGTTTTTATGTTTCTGTTTAAACTTTGATTAAAGAAATAAAAATTATTTTACTTTATCAGCTGGATTTTAAGACGATCCCTGTTTTGTAACAGTTGTTTTTTAATAAAGACTTTTAGAGGATCAGAAACACTTTGAATGAAACAACGAAGCAGATAAATTATCTTTATAACAAACAGTTTATCACACTAACAGCTGCATGAATGATAATTATAGCTGAATATTAATCAGAAAAATAGATTATTTTGTTCCTGACGGTGTGTAGAAGCTATTTTAATATTTTTATTATTTATTATTTTGAGCCATTATTAGACAGTGATCACAGAGAGATGTGACAAATATCTCCAGCAGGACTTGAAGCAGAACGCTGTGGTTCATGTTTGACCTTTAACCTCTGAGCTTCAGGGCAGCTTCAGCTTTTATTCTCTTATTTGATCTCTGAATAACATGAGGAGACTTTTAGACTGAATTAAATAAATAAAAAGTACATTTACCCACTTTTGTCTGTTATTACAGAAAAACCTCCACACATTAAACAGGCTGCAGGATTTCATCCAGATAAACTTTATCAGACATTCATTTTTTCATTCTGTCACATCTTCAGTCAAATATCAGTGTGAAGATAAAGAGCTGCTCAGGATTTTATCAGAGCCTGACTGATATATTGAATATTGGTGAAAACTTAAAAAAATAAATAAATAAATAAAATAACACAAATTGTTTTTTATTCGTTAGCTTTATAGGCAGCATTTGATTTATATTGGATCCTTTTTCTTCAGTCAGGTTTAACATATATATATATATATATATATATATATATTATATATATATATATATATATATTATATATATATATATATATATATATATTATAAAATATATTCTCCATTTGTGCTTTTTATTTACAGTAAATATCCTGCCTTCATTTCATATCTTTGTCACAAGTGTAAACCACTTTTGAAGGATCACTGAAAAATGTTCATGTATTTATTCTGTATCAGAGAAACTCATCTTGTTTTGACTGGAGCCACTTTAATAAAATGACTCGAGGCCAGAGGCCACTTCATAAACAAATATTAATAATAATGTTATTTATTAGATAAAATGAATGAACATTAGAAGACCCATAAACTCATCTGTCTTTGAAATTCTTTAGTTTCAAATTAACTGATTTATTAACTAAATTAATTTGGCACAAGGATCAACAGATAAATCAGATATTTTATTGAATTCAACGCTTTGTTAACATTTGATGAGTTTATTAAACATTAAATATAACTGGATCCTCCTCCATCATGTAATCACTGAAATGTTGATGATTCATAAACATGAACTGTGAGCGACATATGCTGCCATCTGAAAGATGTATGTTACACCTGCAAATATTAAACCACAAACACAACACAAATCTGCAGCTTTTAATGCAACATCACACAAACATAATGAATTTCCCACAAACAAAGCAGTTGCTCACTACAAATGTAACTCTAAATCTCCTACAAATATAATAACTCTTACATTTGCAGGGATTCGTTATTTTGGTGGAAGGTGAAAATCTTCAGCTTTCAAAATTATAATAACTTCCCACAAATGAAATATAAAAATGAAAAATGATCTTTGTGGTCATTGTTGATTGTTTATTAGGACCTGAGCACTGAATGATGCTTTAGTTAGTTACTTTAGTTATAAAGTAATCACATAGCATTACTTTAATATTGTGATACTCAGATTAAGTTACTGACTACATTTGTTAACAGGTAATTAGTAACTTGGAAGACATTTTTAAAATAATTCTCCCAAAACTTGTAGATACGACTGCAGAAAGAAAATGCAGAAAACTTCACTTTCTTCTTCAGAACAACCACATTTTTAACTTCTAACTCTGGTGTAGAACATTACTGCCACCTTGTGGTCGATATTAGCCACTCCACACAATTTTAACTCCTCATACTACAGAAAATGATTCATCCTTTTAATATGTTTAACTCCTTTTAACTGTATGTTTTTAACTATATGAATAACTTTATGAATCACTGTATCAATGAACTAAAGATACAACAGCTGGAGATGAAGAGAATATTTTGCTGATCTGTACGAGTGGTGTCTTTAAAAAGAGCTAAATGTTTGATGGCCACAGCCACACATGCTAACAGCTATGCTAACAGCCATGCCAACAACCATGCTAACAGCCATGCCAACAACCATGCTAACAGCTGCACATGCTAACAGCAATGCTAACAGCCATGCTAACAGTCACACATGCTAACAGCCATGCCAACAACCATGCTAACAGCTGCACATGGTTACAGTCATTCACACTCACCTGCACAGGTTCATTTCATCTGCAGTCAAACACAACTGAACAATTAACTTCACAGTTTGTTTGATATAAATCCTGATAATTTCCTTTTATCTTCACTCTGTTTACATAAAGTGAACACGTTCTCACTCTGTTTAAATGAAGTGAACGCGTTCTCACACTGTTTAAATGAAGTGAACGCGTTCTCACTCTGTTTAAATGGAGTGAACGCGTTCTCACTCTGTTTACATGGAGTGAACGCGTTCTCACACTGTTTACATGGAGTGAACGCGTTCTCACACTGTTTAAATAAAGTGAACGCGTTCTCACTCTGTTTAAATGAAGTGAACGCGTTCTCACTCTGTTTAAATGAAGTGAACGCGTTCTCACTCTGTTTAAATGGAGTGAACGCGTTCTCACTGTTTAAATGGAGTGAACGCGTTCTCACACTGTTTAAATGAAGTGAACGCGTTCTCACTCTGTTTAAATGGAGTGAACGCGTTCTCACTCTGTTTAAATAAAGTGAACGCGTTCTCACTGTTTAAATGGAGTGAACGCGTTCTCACACTGTTTAAATGAAGTGAACGCGTTGTCACTGTTTAAATGGAGTGAACGCGTTGTCACTCTGTTTAAATAAAGTGAACGCGTTCTCACTCTGTTTAAATGAAGTGAACGCGTTCTCACACTGTTTAAATGGAGTGAACGCGTTCTCACACTGTTTAAATGGAGTGAACGCGTTCTCACTCTGTTTAAATAAAGTGAACGCGTTCTCACTGTTTAAATGGAGTGAACACGTTCTCACACTGTTTAAATGGAGTGAACACGTTCTCACTCTGTTTAAATGAAGTGAACGCGTTCTCACACTGTTTAAATAAAGTGAACGCGTTCTCACACTGTTTAAATGGAGTGAACGCGTTCTCACACTGTTTAAATAAAGTGAACGCGTTCTCACACTGTTTAAATGGAGTGAACGCGTTCTCACTCTGTTTAAATAAAGTGAACGCGTTCTCACACTGTTTAAATGAAGTGAACGCGTTCTCACACTGTTTAAATAAAGTGAACGCGTTCTCACTCTGTTTAAATGAAGTGAACGCGTTCTCACACTGTTTAAATGAAGTGAACGCGTTCTCACTCTGTTTAAATGGAGTGAACGCGTTCTCACTGTTTAAATGAAGTGAACGCGTTCTCACACTGTTTAAATGGATGTGAACGCGTTCTCACACTGTTTAAATGGAGTGAACGCGTTCTCACACTGTTTAAATGGAGTGAACGCGTTCTCACTCTGTTTAAATGGAGTGAACGCGTTCTCACACTGTTTAAATGGAGTGAACGCGTTCTCACTCTGTTTAAATGGAGTGAACGCGTTCTCACACTGTTTAAATGGAGTGAACGCGTTCTCACTCTGTTTAAACGGAGTGAACGCGTTCTCACACTGTTTAAATGGAGTGAACGCGTTCTCACACTGTTTAAACGGAGTGAACGCGTTCTCACTCTGTTTAAACGAATGTGAACGCGTTCTCACACTGTTTAAACGGAGTGAACGCGTTCTCACTCTGTTTAAACGAAGTGAACGCGTTCTCACACTGTTTAAATGAAGTGAACGCGTTCTCACTCTGTTTAAATGGAGTGAACGCGTTCTCACACTGTTTAAACGAAGTGAACACGTTCTCACACTGTTTAAATGAAGTGAACGCGTTCTCACTCTGTTTAAATGGAGTGAACACATTCTCACTCTGTTTAAATGGAGTGAACACATTCTCACTCTGTGGGGTTAAACAAACTCTTTTGTGTTTTATCAACTATGTGTTTCTGTGTCTTTGACTTTGACTTACTGTGCTTGTTGGGGACGGTTCACTTCCTGGTTGAACAAAAGGTGAGTCTGAGGGGTGGAGCCTCTTAAATCTGAAAGTCAGCTCATCAGACCAAACCATGTGCTGCCAAGTCAGAGGGGGGTCAGGCTTTAATTAGTTGTTGCCTCGTATTAGTTGTAGTTGGCGTCCATCTTGTTTTCCCCTCGTGTGTTACTTTGTTTGACCTGGTCACTATAAATGTTCACTGCTGCTCCACAACAGTTTGTTGTGACACAAACGAAGCTTTTGTGAAGCTTTGAACCACTTTAGTCAGCTGTATCGAGAACAGGTTCAAAAACCAGAAAATCAGAGACCTCTGTTAAAGAAGTGCAGTCTAATGAGACAGATCAGTAATCAATATGTGATACGAAACACACATTCACATTTTACACCTTGTCAGTCTTAAAAAAAATAATCTACATGATTATCTTCATGATGAATAATAATTCACACTATGTAACAGCATAGAATATACACACACACACCTATGTGCGTATGTCAGCAGGGTGGTAGGTAATTAGGGTCCGGGCAGCCTAAGCTGCCCGGACCCTATTGTAATCCTGCATGTTCTTCTTTTTTTCTTTCTTTTCTCTTCTTTCTTTCTTTCTTTCTTTCTTTCTTTCTTTCTTTCTTTCTTTCTTTCTTCTTCTTTCTTTCTTCCTTTCTTTCTTTCTTTCTTTCCTCTTCCGAGGAAATCCTACTTCCCATGCACGAAAAATGACCAAACTTTGCACAAAGGTCCAGTCCCATGTCAGATTGCCTCAGCTGCAAAAAACAGGCCAATAGTCCTGATGGTGGCACTACAGCAAGCCTCTAAAGTTCAAAATTTTGAAAATTCATAATAAATCAACCATATGTGCTACAGACTTACAACTTTCACCACAATGTAGCCCCGATACTGAAGAAACGTTTGTACATTTAAACCTATTGCAAATTATGAAGTCCATCACTCTGTTTTTTTCAAAAACTGTAAAACTTATTAAACCTATCTCCTCCCACAATTTTTGCTCAGTTGGCACCAAACTTGCTACAGAGCATCTTCAGACTGTCCTACACAAACGATCCACACAGATTTTTGATTTATCAAAAATTGAGCCTACAGTGCATCAAAATGTTTGACTGTAAACGGTATTATAAACATATACTTGCAAATTCTTGCTAAATACATTTTCAATGTTCATGAAAAAAATGACAAAATTTTGGAGTCATGGTAGATGATGTTTGGAAAATATCAGAATTTTATCTCAAAAACTGAATTTTTTACAGCATTTTGAATTTCACTCTCATGCCAACAATTGGAGTCAATGCAAAAATGTCATTTTTAAACATCAGTTTTTCACTTTTGGAGCAAATAAATCATTGTTAAAAACTAATGACCAACATCCCCCATGCTGTCTAGATGCAATTTGTGTATTTTTTGGGGTTTTTGTCTCAATAACTGAATTTTTGACAGCCATTTGAAATCTGCCTTTACATGCTAACAGCTGCTGTCTTGCACACAGGTGACTGGCTTAGTCAATTTGTGAAGCTACAAGTGGTGTTTCCATTTGCCAATTAGCTCAGTGAGATAGAGGATGGTTCTTGGTGTTGAAGGTTGTGAGTTCAAGCCTCAGCTTGTACAACATTTCCATATGAGAAATCTACCCAAACTTTTCACAAAGGTCCAGTCCCATGCCAGATGTCCTCAACTGGAAACACAAGACAATAGTCCTGATGGTGGCGCTACAGCAAACCTCTAAATTTCAAAACTTTGAAAATTCACAACAAATCAACCATATGTGCTACAGCTTTGGAACTTTCACTTTGAAATGTGCTTTTCCGGCATGGATGCGAGCCT
>JAWZSL010000346.1:0-20038 GCA_034769285.1 Lutjanus argentimaculatus | reverse complement strand
GGTAAGTCTCAGTCTTTCATAGGTCTCTTCATATTTTCATTTATTTCTAAGGATAAACCTAATCAGAATTTCTGTAAATGTGCAAGTGTTATAGCCAACCAGTTAGCTGGCTACATTTCAACTGCAGATGAGAGGTTTTGAAACCTATTAAGTGTATTTTTGTGGCCACTGGAGATGTGCTGATTTATTTTATTTTTTTTAAAATAACTGACAGTCACCCCAAAGTAGAGCTGTAACAATTAATCACTTAATATATTATTAATCGACGATCAAATTAATGACAACTATTTTGATAATTGATTAATCACTCTGAGTCATTTTCTTTGGAAAAAATGTCTCAATACTCTGTTTTTAGATCCTCTAATATGAATATTTTCTGGTTTCTCCTCTATGACAGTGAACTGAATATTTCTGGGCTGTGGACAAAAGAAGACATTTGAGGACGTCACCTTGGGCTTCAGGAAACGCTGATCAAGTCATTTTCACATTTTTTTGACATTTTATAGACCAGCCACCTAATTGATTAATCAACAGATGATTTGATAATGAAAATAATTGTTAGTAGCAGCACCACCCCAAACAAAATCAAATAATCATTAACTAATCATCTAGACTAATCATCTAAACTAAAATCATCATCTAAACTAATCATTAGCCCAGTAGTGGCACACTTGAAGGTCATCTTACCTTCTCTGCAGTCAAGAGCACTAAACAGTAGAATGAAAACGGATCTATTGGACTTGTGTATACAACATTTTTATGACATTCAACCTTAATCAAAATTCTTTGCTCACCCTTAGTTTCCATGGTTTTTCAGTGGATGTGATTAGTGTATGATCTTTCTTTCATTCTTTCAGGATGATGTGGATGAGCCAGATCTCGGGGATACATCAATGGGAATTTGTACAACAGTTGGTGAACCAGACTCAGACTCGCTGCATCGTCGCTACCACCCTGCGAAAATCTGTCGTCCTGGAGGGTGATGTGGTGATCGACTTCACCAGATTGTTGATGCCTTCCTGGTAATGTTCAGCCTGATCTATGCACAACATCTCAGTCATTCCAAAAGACTGACCAACACTTTGAAATTCACTCAGAGCTGCAAACTGTCACCACGGCTGCAGACTCAAGAATGACTTGATGACACATGTTTAGAACTCAAGATCTAAACAGGATTAGTGGATTCTGAAAAGGAATAGTGAATTTCAGTGTCTCACTCAGTTACAGCATGGTCTACAACATGAATGTCTTACCAATATGTCATTGCATTCTACTGTTTGGCTCGTCTTGTTCAGATTGCTGCTGTAGTCTACAGGCTTTCAGTACACACTGCATTTGAACTTGTTTATGTAATAATTTTGCATTGAGCCATTGTTAAAAAGATTTGTAGTTGTTCAGAAGCTGTTATGTGACATTTTTAAAGATTTTGTTTTTTAAAGGCACACTAAGGAGTTTGGGAAATAATTTTTGAATCAGAAGAGAAGAATATTCACTGATACATGACTGACTGACTGAATAAATAATTCATGACTGAACAAACAAATTGTCCTCAAAGAACACAATTTAATCATGTTCATATGGTTCCATATTTGCAGGGACCCACCTATCTGGCTTCAGACAGTGTTTTAGGGACCTCATCTCACCTCTTAGGATGCCTTATTTATTCAGTTATGAAAATATATCAAATAAATATTTGAGTTTGTATTATTACCTTTGAATTTGAATTTCTTTTCCTAAACTGGATAGTGCACCTTTATAGTTGCTAGGTTCAAACTAATTGGCCAAACATCTGCCACACACTACCTTCATAACTGTTGAAGTGATGGTTCATGTTATTTAAAGTGTGTCTGTATGAGGAACTTGTCCATAGTCAGTGTATTGCCCACAGTAGATGGCCAATACACTTTATGCAGTATTTACCTGCTTTACCTTTCTGTCAGCCAACCTTTTCCAACAAGAAACCACTGTTATACAAGCCAAATATCACATCTCTAAAAGCACCTGACTCTTTTGGCAGAAGCACTAATTAATTAATATACGGCTGGTTTGGGAGAGAGAGATATTTGACTTATATAACAGCAGTTTACCATGAGAAAAGGCTGCCTGACAGCAAGGTGAAGCTGAGAAAACTATTCAGCATATGACATACATTTCCTCAGCAGTGCACTGCTACGCTTCTGTGCTGGTACTCGTCTTTGCTTCTACAAAACTGGGGGCGTGTCGACATCCATCTACTGCAGGTAATACATTGATTATGGATAAGTGCCTCATACAACCACACTTGAAATAATCTGAAATCCTTCAATGTCCCATTTTAACATTTCAGCAGTTTTTATTGTTATGAAGAGTTTATCAGTCTTCCATGTATGAAATTTAGCTTCTTTGTAAACACCTGAAAAGTGTTAGAAATGAGTTTTAATCCAAATTTGAAATATTGATTATTGAGTTAAAAGTATAGTTTTTGTACACTTTCCTGATATTGTTAGTGACATGATGTTGATAGATATCATGTATGCATTATGCTATTTTAACCCTGATTTCCAGAGGCTTTTTTTTTTTAGTATTACAAAAAATAGATGTTTTGTCTGTCATACAATATTATTTATGTTTCAGTCTCTGCTGTAAAGTACAAGAATGGGCAAATGTAACTATACTCAGTTTTTGAATTAAAAAACTTGTACTTTTATTTTTTTTTAAATGTTGTAGTACTAAAAAAAAGTGAGGTGAAGTTTTGAGGTTAATGATTTTGAGTTTGAATTAAGTCAGTGTTTTTGAGTTATGTTAATTAAGAGATTGTGTTTACTGAACATGAAATAATGGGTTTTCATTAAGGCTGTCACAGTACGTGTATTTGTCCCGTGACGTCACGTCACAGGCTTTACGGTTTGGTACACAGTATGTGCACAATGAATACAACAACTACATCTGTTTTTCTGACTGACTCAGTCACATTATTGTTGCTCTGGCAAGTGTGGTAACACTTCAATCCAGTAGGTGGTGTTAAATCACCTAAACACTGCCATTTAAAAAAAAAGAACAGCTGTAGAAGATGACACAGCAAAACAAGGAAAACTAGAACTGCAAGCAGTTATGAACGGGGGCCAAGCCTCCCGCGCGACTCGGCCCCCGGGCGTCGCGTAGCCCACGCAACGCGAATGGCTCTATTTCGGTACAGGAAGGTACGTCGCCAAGATTTGCTATCGCACATGAGGTCAAACAAGGCTGCCCTCTCTCTCCATTCTTCTCATTGTAATGGGAAGAGCACTGGAAGCTCTGTATTATTGCTGAATATGTTTGTCGTAACAAGTCACGGCCACTTTGACCAAACAGTACTAAACTTTACGGCAGGGCTCGGGAGTGACTCCACATCACGCTCACAAAATTTCGTGCGAATCTGAGCAACTTTTGTGTCGCTTGATTTTTCTCTGTTTATAGCGCCCCCTTTTGACAAATTTGCACCAAATTTGGTACAGAGCCTCTTGCTGACGTCTGAAACAAGTGATTTGAGTTTCATGTCGATAGCTTTTACTTTGACAAAAATATGCAACAATATGTGTTTTTTAGCTAGCAGAAAAAATTGATTATTTGTAAGTACCGCATTTTTTGGAGTAGCAAAATTCTTTTGAGAACTTTTGATCAGGCCGATCTGGAGACTGTATGTGCAAAGTTTCGTGCAGATCGAGCTTAAACCCTAGGAGGAGTTCGAAAAAGTAGGTTTTTAACGTGTAGCGAATTAGAAAGAGAAATATGTTGTGGAAGTGGGCGTGGCCTATGTGAGAATATGCGGCTCTATGTAGGGAACATGTGGATATAAAGTTTATGAACTTGTGATCAAAAATGTGGAAGTTACAGGCCAAAACGTGATTGTGTCCGTTACAGCGCCACCTAGTAGAGTAGACGCATAATTTTTGGTGTGGGTGGTGTGTGTCCTATTCTATATATACCCTGTAAATTTCACAGCCCTCAGCATAATACTTGAGCTAAAATAAATGTTTGTTGTTTATGTCGTAATAAGCCACGCCCACTTTGACCAGTCGTGATTACCATCAAGATATGGCCTCAGGAGTGACCCAGCATCATGCCCACCAAATTTGGTAAAAATCGGTCTTGCCGTTTAAGAGATATAACGTTGGCATATTTGCAGTGCCCCCTAGTGGGCAAAGTTAACCAAATTTGGCTCACACCCCCACAGTCACATGTCAACCGAAGATCTCGGATGTGGTGTCATTAGCATTTATTTTGACCGAGATATGCAACTGTTCGCATTTTTATAGCTAGCAAGAAAATTTAATTCGTTAATAATTTGTGCATATTTTGACCAAACAGAACTCTTTTGATAACTTTAGATCAGGTCCAGCTGACAAATGGACATCCCAAATTTCACACTGATTGGACCAAACCCCAAGGAGGAGTGCGAAAAAGTAGGTTTTTGAGTTTTTGCGATTTCCTGAAAAAAAATTATGGGCGGAAATGGGCGTGGCCTAGCCCAGGTGATTCAGGGCAATTCAGGGAATATGTGGATATGAGGTTTTTGTATGTGCGCCAAAGGGTTTGGGAGTTATCGGCCAAAACGTGTTTACCTTGGTTATAGCACCACCTGCTGGCAGAGATATGTGAATTTTTGCGCCTGAGGTACGTGCAGGGGTCTGGACCAACCCTCCAAATTGCACCGCCCTCCCATGCACGGTTTAGCCTGCAGTAGCACTTTTATCAACGGAAGAATAAAAGAAATAATAATAACTAGAACTGCAAGCAGTTATGAACGGGGGCCAAGCCTCCCGCGCGACTCGGCCCCCGTGTGTCGTGGAGCCCACGCAACGCAAATGGCTCTGTTTCGTCACTGGGAGGCATGTCACCGAGGTCTGCCGTTAAATGTGGGGTCAAATGAGGCTGCCCTGTCTCTCCCTTCCTCTTACTGTAATGGGAAGAGCACTGCAAGTGTCAAATGCTGAATATGTTTGTTGTAATAAGTCACGCCCACTTTGACCAAACATCACTAAACTTTACGGCCGGGCTCGGGGTGGTTCCAGATCACGCTCAGCGAATTTCGTGCGAATCTGAGCAACTTTTGTGTCGCTTGATATTACTGTGTTTATAACGGCCCCTATCAGCCAATTTGCGCCAAATTTGGCACAGAGCATGTGGTTGACTTTTGAACGTGTGGATTGAGTTTCATGTTGATAGCTTTTATTGTGACAGAAATATGCAACGGTATGTGTTTTTGAGGTAGCATAAAAAATTGCGTATTTATAAATACCACATGTTTTGGAGTAGCAAAATGCTTTTGATAACTTTTGATCAGGCAAGTCTGGAGATTGTATGTGCAAAGTTTCGTGCAGATGGAGTGTAAACCCTAGGAGGAGTTCGAAAAAGTATGTTTTTGATCTGTAGTGACTTACAAAGAGAAATATGCTGTGGGAGTGGGCGTGGCCTATGTCATAAGATGTGGATCTATTGAGAGAACATGTGGATATAAAGTTTGTGAAAATGTGATTTTAAATGTGGAAGTTACAGGCCAAAATGCATTTGCATCCATTATGGCGCCACCTAGTGGAGTAGACGCACAATTTTTGGTAGGGGTGTTCTGTGTCCTATTCTATATGTACCCTGTAAATTTCACAGCCCTCAGCATAATACTTGAGCTGAAATAAATGTTTGTTGTTTATCTGATAATAAGCCACGCCCACTTTGACCAGTCGTGATTTCCTTTGAGATATGGCCTCAAGAGTGACCCAGCGTCATACCCACCAAATTTCGTAAAAGTCAGTGTTGCCGTTTAAGAGATGTAAATGTCCCATATTTGCAGCGCCCCCTAGTGGCCAAAATGAGCCAAATTTGGCTTATACCCCCACAGTCACATGCCAACCTGGGATCTCAGATTTGGTGTCATTAGCATTTATTTTGACAAAGTTATGCAACTGTTCGCATTTTTATAGTTAGCTAGAAAATTTTATTCGTTAGTAATTTGCGCATATTTTGACCGAACAAAATTCTTTTGATAACTTTTGGTCAGGTCTATCGGAAGACTGTACGTGCTAAATTTCACACTGATCGGACAAAACCCCAAGGAGGAGTTCGAAAAAGTAGGTTTTCCAGTTTTCGCGATGTAGCGAAAAAAAATTATAGGCGGAAATGGGCGTGGCCTAGCCCACAGGATTCAGGGCTATTCAGCGAATCTGTGGATATGAGGATTTTCAATGTGTGATGTATGGTGTGGGAGTTATTGCCCAAAACACTTTGCCCTTTGTTATAGCGCCCCCTTCTGGCAGACATATGTCAATTTTTGCGTCTGAGGTCCCTGCAGGGGTCTGGACCAACCCTCCAAATTGGACCACCCTCCCTTGCACGGTTTAGCCTGCAGCAAGACTTTTACCAACGGAAAAAATAAAAATAGAGAAAAAAAAAAAAAAAAAAAACTATAAAAAATCCGAACAAAAACAATAGGGTTCCCAGCACCGCTGGTCCTGGGAAACGCGTATGCACAAGCATACGCGTCCCCCAGGCCCCGCGGGCTTGGCCCCCTAACTAGAACTGCAAGCAGTTATGAAAGGGGGCCAAGCCTCCCGCGCGACTTGGCCCCCGGGCATCGCGGAGCCCACGCAACGCAAACGGCTCTGTTTCGTCACCGGAAGGCACGTCGCCGAGGTTTGCCGTTAAATGTGAGGTCAAACAAGGCTGCCCTGTCTCTCCCTTCCTCTTACTGTAATGGGAAGAGCACTGCAAGTGTCAAAGGCAGAATATGTTTGTTGTGACAAGTCACGCCCACTTTGATGAAACATGACTAAACTTTACGGCCGGGCTCGGGAGGGACTCCAGATCACGCTCCCCGAATTTCGTGCGGATCCAAGCTACTTTTGTGTCGCTTGATATTACCGTGTTTATAGCGCCCCCTGTTGCCCAATTTGCACCAAATTTGGTAGAGAACCTCTGGGTGACCACGGAAAGAAGTGACTCAAGTTTCATGTTGATACCTTTTACTTTGACAAAAGTATGCAACAATATGTGTTTTTTAGCTAGCAGAAAAAATTGTTTATTTATAAGTACCGCATTTTTTGGAGTAGCAAAATTCTTTTGATAACTTTTGATCAGGGCCATCTGGAGACTGTATGTGCAAAGTTTCGTGCAGCTGGAGCGTAAACCCTAGGAGGAGTTCGAAAAAGTAGGTTTTTGACGTGTAGCGAATTAGAAAGAGAAATGTGTTGTGGAAGTGGGCGTGGCCTATGTCAAAAGATGCGGCTCTATGTAGGGAACACGTGGATATAAAGTTTATGAAAATGTGATCAAAAATGTGGATGTTACACGCCAAAACGCGTTTGCATCCGTTACAGCGCCACCTAGTGGAGTAGATGCACAATTTTCAGTATGGGCGGTCTGTGTCCTATTCTACATATACCTTGTCAATTTCAGACCTCTCAGCATAATACTTGTGCTGAAATAAACGTTTGTTGTTTATCGCGTCATAAGCCACGCCCACTTTGACCAGTCGCGATTAACTTCAAGATGTGGCCTCAGGAGTCATCCAGCATGGTAGCCAGCCAATTTCATTAAAATCGGTGTTGTCGTTTAAGAGATATAAATGTATCGTATCTGCAGCGCCCCCTAGTGGCTAACATCAGCCAAATTTGGGTCTTAGCCCCACAGTGGCATGCCAACCAAGGATCTGAGGTTTGGTGTCGTTAGCATTTATTTTGACCAAGATATGCAACAGTTCGCGTTTTTATAGCTAGCTTGAAAAATTCATTCGTTAATAATTTGTGCATCTTTTTACCGAGCAAAATTCTTTTGATAACTTTAGATCAGTTACAACTGTAGACTCTACACGCCAAGTTTGACGCTGATCGGACAAAACCCCAAGGAGGAGTTCGAAAAAGTAGGTTTTCCAGTTTTCGCGATGTAGCCGAAAAAAATTATAGGCGGAAATGGGCGTGGCCTATCCCAGGTGATGCATCCCTATTCAGGGAATCTGAGGATATGAGGTTTTTGCATGTGTGACATACGGTGTGGGAATTATAGGCCAAAAGGTGTTTTCCTTGGTTATAGCGCCACCTAGTGGCGGACATAGGTGAATTTTTGCGTCTGAGGTACGTGCAGGGGTCTGGACCATCCCTCCAAATTGCACCGCCCTCCCTTGTACGGTTTAGGCTGCAGCTGGACTTTTATCAACGGAAGAATAATAAAAAAAAAAAGAAGAAGATGAATAAAAATCCGAACAAAAACAATAGGGTTCCCAGCACCGCTGGTGCTGGGAAACGCGTCTGCTTTGCAGTCGCGTTCCCCAGCCCCCGCGGGCTTGGCCCCCTAAAAATAAAAATCGGAACAATTACAATAGGGTTCCCAGCACCGCTGGTCCTGGGAAACGCGTATGCCTTGCATACGTGTTCCCCAGCCCCCGCGGGCTTGGCCCCCTAATAATAAAAACTAGAACTGCAAGCAGTTATGAAAGGGGGCCAAGCCTCCCGCGCGACTCGGCCCCCGGGCGTAGCGGAGCCCACGCAACGCAAACGGCTCTGTTTCGTCAGCGGGAGGCACGTCGCCGAGGTTTGCTGTTTAACGTTGGGTAAAAAAAAGGCTGCCCTGTCTCTCCCTTCCTCTTAATGTAGTGGGAAGAGCACTGCAAGTGTCAACTGCTGAATATGTTTGTTTTAATAAGTCACGCCCACTTTGACCAAATGTAACAAAACGGCCGTGCTCAGGAGCGACTCCAGATCACGCTCCCCGAATTTCGTGCGGATCTGACCAACTTTTGTGTCGCTTGATATTACCGTGTTTATAGTGCCCCCTGTTGCCCAATTTGCGCCAAATTTGGTACAGACCCTCTGGTTGACCTTGGAAAGAAGTGAATTGAGTTTCATGTCGATAGCTTTTGTTCTGAGAAAAATATGCAACAATATGTGTTTTTTAGCTAGCAGAAAAAATTGCTTAATTATAAGTACCGCACTTTTTGGAGTAGCAAAATTCTTTTGATAACTTTTGATCAGGCACATCTGGAGATTGGATGTGCAAAGTTTCATGCAGATGGAGCGTAAACCCTAGGAGAAGTTCAAAAAAGTAGTTTTTTGACGTGTAGCGACTTACAAAGAGGAATATGCTGTGGGAGTGGGCGTGGCCTATGTGAAAAGATGCGGATCTATTGAGGGAATACGTGGATATAAAGTTTATGAAGATGTGATTAAAAATGTGGAAGTTACAGGCCAAAATGCGTTTGCCTCCATTACAGCGCCACCTAGTGGAGTAGATGCACAATCTTTGGTAGGGGTGGTCTGTGTGCTATTCTATACGTACCCTGTAAATTTCAAAGCCCTCAGCATAACACTTGAGCTGAATTAAATGTTTGTTGTTTATCTCGTAATAAGCCACGCCCACTTTGAGCATTCGGGATTACCTTCAAGATTTGGCCTCAGGAGGGACCCAGCATCATACCCACCAAATTTCGTAAAAATCTGTGTTTCCGTTTAAGAGATTTAGCGTTCCCATATTTGCAGCGCCCCCTAGTGGCCAACGTCAACCACATTTGGGTCATAGCCCCACAGTGACATGACAACCAAGGTTGTCAGATTTGGTTTCGTTAGCTTTTATTTTGACCAAGATATGCAACTGTTTGCATTTTTATAGCTAGCTAGAAAATTTTATTCGTTAATAATTTGCGCATATTTTGACGGAACAAAAATCTTTTGATAACTTTAGATCAGGACCATGGGAAGACTGCACGTGTCAAATTTCACACTGATCGGATAAAACCCCAATGAGGAGTTCGAAAAAGTAGTTTTTCCAGTTTTCGCGATGTAGCGAAAAAAAATTATAGGCGGAAATGGGCGTGGCCTAGCCCAGGTGATTCAGGGGAATTGAGGGAATCTGAGGATACAAGCCTTTTGAATGTGCGACAAACGGTTTGGGAGTTATAGGCCAAAAGGTGTTTTCATTGGTTATAGCGCCCCCTGCTGGCGGACATATGTGATTTTTTGCGCCTGAGGTACGTGCAGGGGTCTGGACCAACCCTCCAAATTGCACTGCCCTCCCATGCACGGTTTAGCCTGCAGCACCACTTTTAGCGGTGGAAAAATAAAAATAACTAGAACTGCAAGCAGTTATGAACGGGGGCCAAGCCTCCCGCGCGACTCGGCCCCCGCGTGTAGCGGAGCCCACGTAACGCCAATGGCTCTATTTCGGTATCATGAGGTACATCGCCAAGATTTGCTGTCAAACGTGCGGTCAAACAAGGCTGCCCTCTCTGTCCATTCCTGTTATTGTAAAGGAAAGAGCACTGGAAGCTCTGTATAATTGCTGAACATGTTTGTTGTAACAAGTCATGCCCACGTTGACCAAACAGTACTAAACTTTACGGCTGGCCTCGGGAGTGACTCCGCATCATGCTCCCCAAATTTTGTGTGAATCCGATGAACTTTTATGTCACTTGATATTTCTCAGTTTATAGCGCCCCCTTTTTCCCAATTTGCACCAAATTTGGCACAGTGCCTCTGGTTGACCTGGGAAAGAAGTGACTTGAGTTTCATGTCGATAGTTTTTATTTTGACAAAAATATGCAAGAGTATGTGATTTTTAGCTAGCAGAAATAATTGCTTATTTATAAGTAACCGCATTTTTTGGAGTAGCAAAATTCTTTTGATAACTTTTGATCAGGGTAGTCTGGAGATTGTCTGGGCTAAGTTTCGTGCAGATGGAGCGTGAATCCTATGAGGAGTTCGAAAAAGTAGGTTTTTGATGTGTAGCGAATTACAAAGAGAAATATGCTGTGGAAGTGGGCGTGGCTTATGTCAGAAGATGCGGATCTATTCAGGGAACACGTGGATATAAAGTTTATGAAGATGTGACTTAAAATGTGGAAGTTACAGGCCAAAACGCATTTGCGTCTGTTATAGCGCCACCTAGTGGAGTAGATGCACAATTTTCGGTAAGGGCAGTCTGTGTCCTATTCTACATATACCCTGTCAATTTCAGACCTCTCAGCATAATACTTGTGCTGAAATAAACGTTTGTTGTTTATCGCATCATAAGCCACGCCCACTTTGACCAGTGGCGATTAACTTCAAGATGTGGCCGCAGGAGTCATCCAGCATGGTAGCCAGCCAATTTCGTTAAAATCGCTGTTGTCGTTTAAGAGATATAAATGTACCGTATCTGCAGCGCCCCCTAGTGGCTAACATCAGCCAAATTTGGGTGTTAGCCTCACAGTGGCATGCCAACGAAGGATCTGAGGTTTGGTGTCGTTAGCATTTATTTTGACCGAGATATGCAACAGTTTGCGTTTTTATAGCTAGCTAGATAATTTTATTCGTTAAAAATTTGCGCATATTTTGACGGAGCAAAACTCTTTTGATAACTTTAGATCAGGTCCAGGTGAAGAACATAGGTGCCAATTTTCACACTGATCGGACCAAACCCCAAGGAGGAGTTCGAAAAAGTAGGTTTTCGATTTTTTGCGATTTCCTGAAAAAAAATTCTAGGCGGAAATGGGCGTGGCTTAGCCCAGGAGATTCAGGGCAAATCAGGGAATCTGAACATATGAGGTTTTTGAATGTGCGACATACGGTGTGGGAGTTATAGGCCAAAAGGTGTTTCCCTTGGTTATAGCGGCCCCTGGTGGCGGACATATGTCAATTTTTGCGTCTGAGGTCCCTGCAGGGGTCTGGACCAACCCTCCAAATTGCACCGCCCTCCCATGCACGGTTTAGGCTGCAGTACCACTTTTACTGGGGGAAAAATAAAAATAATAATAATAGAGAAAAAAAATAAAAATCCGAACAAAAACAATAGGGTTCCCAGCACCGCTGGTGCTGGGAAACGCGTCTGCTTTGCATACGCGGTCCCCAGCCCCCGCGGGCTTGGCCCCCTAATAACTAGAACTGCAAGCAGTTATGAACGGGGGCCAAGCCTCCCGCGCGACTCGGCCCCCGGGCGTCGCGGAGCCCACGCAACTCAAATGGCTCTATTTCGTTACCAGGAGGTACACTGTCAAGATCTGCTATCGAACGTGGGGTCGCACAAGGCTGCCCTCTCTTTCCATTCCTTTTATTGTAATGGGAAGAGCAGTGTGAAAGGCTGAATATGTTTGTTGTAAGAAGTCAAGCCCACTTTGACCAAACATCACAAAAGTTTACAGGCGGCCTCGGGAGCGAGTCCACATAGCGCTCCCCGAATTTCGTGCGAATCTGAGCAACTTTTGTGTCGCTTGATTTTTCTCAGTTTATAGCGCCCCCTTTTGACCAATTTGTACCAAATTTGGTACAGAGCCTCTGGCTGACCTCTGAAACAAGTGATTTGAGGTTCATGTCAATAGCTTTTATTTTGACAAAAATGTGCAACAGTATGTGTTTTTTAGCTAGCGGAAAAAATTGCTTATTTATAAGTACTGCGTTTTTTGGAGTAGCAAAATTCTTTTGATAACTTTTGATCAGGCACATCTGGAGATTGTGTGTGCAAAGTTTTGTGCAGATGGAGCGTAAACCCTAGGAGGAGTTTGAAAAAGTAGGTTTTTGACGTGTAGCTACGTACAAAGAGAAATCTGCTGTGGGAGTGGGCGTGGCCTATGTCAGAAGATGCAGATCTATTCAGGGAACCGGTGGATATAAAGTTTATGAAGATGTGATTAAAAATGTGGAAGTTACAGGCCAAAACGGCTTTGCGTCCGTTACAGCGCCACCTAGTGGAATAGACGCACAATTTTTGGTATGGGCGGTCTATGTCATGTTCTATATAAATCTTGTAAATTTCACAGCCCTCAGCATAATACTTGAGCTGAAATAAAGGTTTGTTGTTTATCTCGTAATAAGCCACGCCCACTTTGACCAGTCGGGATTACCTTCAAGATATGGCCTCAGGAGTGACCCAGCATCATGCCCACCAAATTTCGTAAAAATCGGTGTTGCCGTTTAAGAGATATAACTTGGCCAGATTTGCAGCGCCCCCTGGTGGTCAACATGAGCCAAATTTGGTTCATCGGCCCACAGTCACATGCCAACCAAGGATCTCAGATTTGGTGTCGTTAGCATTTATTTTGACCGAGATATGCAACTGTTCGCATTTTTATAGCTAGCTATAAAATTTTATTCGTTAATAATTTGCGCATATTTTGACGGAACAAAATTCTTTTGATAACTTTAGATCAGGTCCAGCTGACGAACATACGTGCCAAATTTCACACTGATGGGACCAAACCCCAAGGAGGAGTTCGAAAAAGTAGGTTTTCGAATTTTTGCGTTTTCCTGAAAAAAAATTATAGGCGGAAATGGGCGTGGCCTAGCCCAGGTGATTCAGGGCTATTCAGGGAATCTGAAGATATGAGGCTTTTGAATGTGCGACATATGGTGTGGGAGTTATAGGCCAAAAGGTGTTTTCCTTGGTTATAGCGCCACCTGCTGGCGGACATATGTCAATTTTTGCGTCTGAGGTCCCTGCAGGGGTCTGGACCAACCCTCCAAATTGCCCCGCCCTCCCATGCACGGTTTAGGCTGCAGCACCACTTTTACCGGGGGAAAAATAAAAGTAATAGAGAAAAAAAAAAAAAATAAAAATCCGAACAAAAACAATAGGGTTCCCAGCACCGCTGGTCCTGGGAAACGCGTATGCTTGCATACGCGTCCCCCAGGCCCCGCGGGCTTGGCCCCCTAACTAGAACTGCAAGCAGTAATGAAAGGGGGCCAAGCCTCCCGCGCGACTCGGCCCCCGGGCGTCGCGTAGCCCACGCAACGCGAATGGCTCTATATCGGTACAGGAAGGTACGTCACCAAGATTTGCTATCGCACATGAGGTCAAAGAAGGCTGCCCTCTCTCTCCATTCTTCTTATTGTAATGGGAAGAGCACTGGAAGCTCTGTATTATTGCTGAATATGTTTGTTGTAATAAGTCACGCCCACTTTGACCAAACATTACTAAACTTTACAGCTGGCCTCGGGAGTGACTCTATATCGGGCTGACCAAATTTTGTGTAAATCCGAGCAACTTTTTTGTCACTTAATTTTTCTGTGTTTATAGCGCCCCCTAATGGCCAATTTGCGCCAAATTTGGCACTGAGCCTCTGGTTGACCTCTGAGAGCAGTGTCTTGAGTTTCATGTCGATAGGTTTTACTTTGACAAAAATATGCAACAGTATGTGTTTTTGAGGTAGCGGAAAAATTTGTTTATTTCTAAGTACCGCATTTTTTGGAGTAGCAAAATTCTTTTGATAACTTTTGATCAGGCCCATCTGGAGCTTGTGTGTGCAAAGGTTCGTGCAGCTGGAGCATAAACCCTAGGAGGAGTTCGAAAAAGTAGGTTTTTAACATGTAGCAACTTACAAAGAGAAATATACTGTGGGAGTGGGCGTGGCCTATGTCAAAAGATGCGGATCTATTTAGGGAACACGTGGATATAAAGTTTATGAAGATGTGATTTAAAATGTGGAAGTTACAGGTCAAAATGCTTTTGCATCTGTTACAGCGCCACCTAGTGGAGTAGATGCACAATTTTTGGTATGGGTAGTCTGTGTCCTATTCTATATGTACCATATAAATTTCACAGCCCTGAGCATAATACTTAAGCTGAAATAAATGTTTGTTGTTTGTGTCATAATAAGCCACGCCCACTTTGACCAATCGTGAGTACCTTCAAGATATGGCCTAAGGAGTGACCCAACATCATACCCACCAAATTTGGTAAAAATCGGTGTTCGCGTTTAAGAGATATAATGTTCCCATATTTGCAGCGCCCCCTAGTGGCCAACATTAGCCAAATTTGGCTCATACCCCTACAGTCACATGTCAGCCAAAGATCTTAGATTTGGTGTCGTTAGCATTTACTTTGACCGAGTTATGCAACTGTATTTGTTTTAATAGCTAGCTAGAAAATTTTATTCGTTAATAATTTGCGCATATTTAGAAGGAACAAAATTCTTTTGATAACTTTAGATCACGTCCCTCTGAAGAGCGTACGTGCCAAATTTCACGCTGATCGGACCAAACCCCAAGGAGGAGTTCGAAGAAGTAGGTTTTCGAGTTTTCGCAATTTCCTGAAAAAAAATTATAGGCGGAAATGGGCGTGGCCTTGTCCAGGTGATTCAGGGCAATTCAGGGAATCTGTGTATATGAGGCTTTTGAATGTGCGACATAGGGTGTGGGAGTTATAGGCCAAAAGGTGTTTCCCTTGGTTATAGCGCCACCTGCTGGTGGACATATGTCAATTTTTGCGCCTGAGGTACGTGCAGGGGTCTGAATCAACCCTCCAAATTGCACCGCCCTCCCTTGCACGGTTTAGGCTGCAGCAAGACTTTTACCAACGGAAGAATAAAAATAATAAAAATCTGAACAATTACAATAGGGTTCCCAGCACCGCTGGTCCTGGGAAACGCGTATGCTTGTGCATACGCGTCCCCCAGGCCCCGCGGGCTTGGCCCCCTAACTAGAACTGCAAGCAGTTATGAACGGGGGCCAAGCCTCCCGCGCAACTCGGACCCTGTGCGTCGCGGAGCCCACGCAACGCGAACGGCTCCGTTTCGTCACCGGGAGGCACACTGCCAAGATCTGCAATGGAACACTGGGTCGAGCAAGGCTGCCCTCTCTGTCCGTTGGTCTTATTGCAATGGGAAGAGGAGTGTGAAAGGCTGAATATGTTTGCTGTAAGAAGTCACACCCACTTTGACCAAACATCACTAAACTTTACTGGCGGCCTCGTGAGCGAGTCGACATGGCGCTCACCAAATTTCGTGCGAATCTGAGCAACTTTTGTATCGCTTGATTTTTCTCTGTTTATAGCGCCCCCTTTTGACCAATTTGCACCAAATTTGGTACAGAGCCTCTGGGTGACCTCTGAAACAAGTGATTTGAGTTTAATGTTGATAGCTTTTACTTGGACAAAAATATGCAACATTATGTGTTTTTTAGCTAGCAGAAAAAAATTGTTTATTTCTAAGTACCGCATTTTTTTGGAGTATCAAAATTCTTTTGAAAACTTTTGATGAGGCACATCTGGAGATTGTGTGTGCAAAGTTTCTCCTCTAGGAGGAGTTTGAAAAAGTAGGTTTTTGACGTATAGCGACTTACAAAGAGAAATATGCTGTGGAAGTGGGCGTGGCCTATGTCATAAGATGCGGCTCTATTCAGGGAACACGTGGATATAAAGTTTATGAAAATGTGATTAAAAATGTGGAAGTTACAGGCCAAAATGCGTTTGCATCCGTTACAGCGCCACCTAGTGGAGTAAACGCATAATTTTTGGTATGGCCGGTCTGTGTCCTATTCTATATATATCTTGTAAATTTCACAGCCCTCAGCATAATACTTGAGCTGAAATAAAGGTTTGTTGTTTATTTCGTAATAAGCCACGCCCACTTTGACCAGTCAGGATTACCTTCAAGATATGGCCTCAGGAGTGACCCAGCATCATGCCCACCAAATTTGGTAGAAATCGGTGTTGGCGTTTAAGAGATATAACGTTCCCATATTTGCAGCGCCCCCTAGTGGCCAACATTATCCAAATTTGGCTCCTACCCCCACAGTCACATGCCAACCAAGGATCTCAGATTTGGTGTCATCAGCATTTATTTTGACTGAGTTATGCAACTGTTCGCATTTTTATAGCTAGCTAGAAAATTTTATTCGTTAATAATTTGCGCATATTTTGACTGAACAACATTCTTTTGATAACTTTAGATCAGGTCCAGCTGACGAACGGACGTGCCAAGTTTCACACTGATCGGACCAAACCCCAAGGAGGAGTTCGAAAAAGTAGGTTTTGGAGTTTTTGCGATTTCCTGAAAAAAAATTATAGGCGGAAATGGGCGTGGCCTAGCCCAGGTGATTCAGGGCTATTCAGGGAATATGTGGATATGAGGCTTTTGAATGTGCGACATACGGTGTGGGAGTTATAGGCCAAAAGGTGTTTCCCTTGGTTATAGCGCCCCCTGCTGGTGGACATATGTCAATTTTTGCGCCTGAGGTACGTGCAGGGGTCTGGACCAACCCTCCAAATTGCACCGCCCTCCCTTGCACGGTTTAGCCTGCAGCACCACTTTTACTCGTGGAAGAATAAAAATAATCGCGATAATAATAAAAATCTGAACAAAAACAATAGGGTTCCCAGCACCGCTGGTCCTGGGAACTGCGTATGCTTGCATACGCAGCCCCCAGCCCCCGCGGGCTTGGCCCCCTAATAACGATAAAAATCTGAACAAAAACAATAGGGTTCCCAGCACCGCTGGTCCTGGGAAACGCGTATGCTTGTGCATACGCACAAGCATACGCGTCCCCCAGGCCCCGCGGGCTTGGCCCCCTAATAAAAATCCGAACAAAAACAATAGGGTTCCCAGCACCGCTGGTCCTGGGAACCGCGTATGCTAGCATACGCGGTCCCCAGCCCCCGCGGGCTTGGCCCCCTAATTATTAGGGCCCGAGCGACGACAACGTCGTCCGACGAGGACCCTCTTGAAATCGCGCTGTTTATTATTTATTATTCTTTACCCTTTTCAAGCCCCAATTTCGCCCCTTTCCCATGCTCAAAAACTCCCGAAACTTTGCAAAGTCGTCCGGCCGGATCCGAAATTCGATATTTTGGGATGCGCGCACAAGGTTGATGCGAAATGGCGAAATAGCGCCCCCTACAAACTTTCAAAAGACCCTCCGCATTGGGGTTTATTTGTCGTAGGCTCACGAAATTTGGTACACATATTTATCATGCCAAGACGCACAAAAAAGTCTCTTAACGTCGTGGTGAAATGTCAACAGGAAGTCGGCCATTTTGATTTGAAGGGTCAAAAAAGGGGCCGATTTTGGCCTTTTTTTGCGATTTCCACTACTTGCATTTGAACGAACTCGTCCTAGGGATTTCATCCAATCGTCTTCAAATTTGGTACACGTCATCATGACCCCATGCAGATCAAAAGTTATTAAAAGAATTTCTGTAGGTCAAAGGGCGTGGCTGCTAGGGCTCGACAAACTTTGGCGACTGTTTTGGAGCGCGCCGTTTCGCTTCAAACGGCTGTCACGCCCACATACTTCATCGTAACAGCTTCAAACTTGCTGGACATGATGAGGGCGCCGCCGTGAACGTAACCATATATTGACTTTCCACCTAACTCATAGCGCCCCCCGGTGGTAACAGAAAATGACCTGTTTTTACTTTAACATGTACTGATGCCACATAGTTCACCCCATCGACTTCATTCCACTTCTAGAACATGCAGAACAAGTTGGTGAAGCGATATCATGAAGGCCGTGAAGCTACGAGTAATGGTGTCCATGTGGCGGCGCGGCGACTATCGATCCTTCGCCATGAAATTACGTTTGCCCTTTTGATGTCTTTAATGAAGTCATATCATCATGAAAATTGATAGACAGATCAAGAATAACAACCTCTTACATGTGATGGGGCGTTGCCCATGGGCGGGGCAAAATGCCTCTATAGCGCCCCCTTGAAATCTTCAAAAACACCTCTCCATAGGGGTTTTTTTTGGAGTAGGAAGATGAAAATTGGTACACATGTGTACGTTGTCCAGTTGAACAAAAAAGTCTCTTACACCATTGGTCTACTCCAAACAGGAAGTCGGCCATTTTGATTTTCACGTGTCATTTTGGCGTGATTACCACACGTTGTATTTTAACGAACTCCTCCTAGGGATTTTGTCCAATCCACTTCAAATTTCTTTCAGATCATCCCGAGACTATGCTGATCAAAAGTTATTAAAAGCTTTTTTCTATGTCAATGGGCGTGGCCGCTATGGCGCCGCCATCTTTGATCCATCGCCATGCATATTCAAGCAGCACTCTCTCCCACATATTTATCCAAACTGCTTCAGAATGTCTGTGTGCCATCTAGACAAGGTTGTGATCAAAAGTTATCAAAAGATTTTGCTCACGTTGAAGGGTGTGGCCGTGAGATGGCGGCAAATTTTTGATGTCTCGCCATGAAACATGAAATTGCTATAACTTTTGCATAAATGCTCCGATCTGCACCAAACTTTACATGGTTGATAATAGTCCCGCCCTGAAAACGTTTCCATGCAGAAATTTTGTAATTGTCATAGCGCCCCCTGCTGGTGACAGGAAATACCATGTTTTAGACTTTGAGGTGCTGCTCTGACCACATTGACCATATTCAACTCAAATTTGATGTTGGTCCTGCTATATTGTGAAGACCATTATGTCTCATAAGACACTGCTGCCCTGATGGCGCGGCGAATGTCGATGTTTCGCCAAAACACAGGAAGTGAACATAACTTAACTTTGCTTGGTCAAATCTTCCTGAATCTTAATATGTTTGTCACTGGTCCCGCCCTGAGCGTATGATATTAATTTCATAAGTGGGCGTGGCTAAACAAACTCCTCCTCCACAAACTGATCCGATTGACTTCAAAACTGGTGTGTAACATATAGACAAGTGTGTGACCAAAGCTTCTTAACAGAATTGGTCAGCGTTGACCGGTGTGGGTGTGGCGTGGCATTGACTTTTAATGTCTCGCCATGAAACACAAAATTGCTATAACATGAGATTAAATGGTCAAATCTGCTCCAAACTTCACATGTATGATAAAAGTCCCACCCTGAACACATCTACATGACGCTCACGAGTCATAGTCATAGCGCCACCTAGTGGGGACAGGAAATAACACCGCATTGCTTCCTACAGTGTCCGTAGGGCGTGAAAATTCAGCACCTCGTCTACCAGTTGGCCTCTGGCGACATGGTTGTGGCCGCAGCAGGTCCCGAGTGGCGCGGGGTCGCGAGGGCCCGTTCAACGCTGCTTGCAGCTTTAATTATTATTATTATTAATAATTTGCGCATATTTTGACCTAACAAAATTCTTTTGATAACTTTAGATCAGATCCTTCTGAAGAGCCTACCTGCCAAATTTCACACTGATCGGACAAAACCCGAAGGAGGAGTTCGAAAAAGTAGGTTTTCCAGTTTTTGCGATGTAGTGAAAAAAAATTATAGACAGAAATGGGCGTGGTCTAGCCCAGGTGATTCAGGGCAATTGAGGGAATCTGGGGATATGAGGCTTTTGAATGTGCGACATACGGTGTGGGAGTTATAGGCCAAAACGTGTTGCCCTT
>JAWZSL010000345.1:0-20056 GCA_034769285.1 Lutjanus argentimaculatus | reverse complement strand
CCGGTGCGAGGACCCTATTGTTTTCCTTAGGATTATTAGGGCCCGAGCACCGTCCGCGTGCGGGACCCTATTGTTTTCCTTAGGATTATTAGGGCCCGAGCACCGTCCGGTGCGAGGACCCTATTGAATTTCAAGGAATTATTATTATTTTTTTTTTTTTTTCTTTTTCTTATTACGACAAAAATAAATCGCTTATTTGGGGGCTTTAACATATTCAAAAACTCACCAAATTTGGCGGTCGCATCAGTCGCGGTGAAAATTTACGTGTATTATGGTTTTTCGGCGGTGGCCGCACCAAAATGGCTAGGCCACGCCCCTTAAACTGCGCTCTACTCGCTAGGTTTCACGGATCTCCACGAAAATTGGTACACATGTAGATCATGCCGAGACGCAAAAAAAAGTTCATAGGGACCCATAGGCTAAACCCAACAGGAAGGCGGCCATTTTGAATTTTGTGGTCATTTTTGGCGTTTTCCACGTTTTGCATTTTAACGAACTCCTCCTACAGGATTAATCAGAACGTCTTCAAAATCGCTGTGTACCAACTAGACTACTTTGTGATCAAAAGTTATTAAAAGATCGCACTATCGTTGAAGGGCGTGGATGTGAGGTGGCGGCGAATTTTGATGTCTCGCCATGAAAAACGAAATTGCTATAACTTTAGCATAAATGCTCCGATCTGCACCAAACTTCACATGCTTCATAATAGTCCCGCCCTGAACATGTCTATATAAAAATATTCCATAAATGTCATAGTGCCCCCTACTGGCGACAGGAAATGACATGTTTTACAGTTTGAGGTGCTGCTCTGAGCACGTTGACCATATCTGACTCAAATTTGGTCAGTGAGGCCTGAAGACCTTGGTAATGCTATATTGTGAAGATCATGACGTATCCTCAAACGGCGTTACGCCCAGTGCGCGGCGAAGTCGCTGTTTCGCCAAAACACAGGAAAGTGGCCTTAACTTCACTGTCCTTGGTCATATCTGCCTGAAACTTCACATGTCTGTTAATGGTCCAGGCCTGAACATGTGATATGAGTTTCGTTGATGGGCGTGGCCAAATGGCTTGGCCACGCCCTTTCAACATCAGCCCCTCCGCCACATTTCACCAACATGCACGAAAATTGGTACACATATGTATGACACCCAGATGCAGAAAAAAGCCTCTTGGACCCATTGGCCAAACCCAACAGGAAGTCGGCCTTTTGCTTTTGGCGGCCATTTTTGCCGTTTTGCACGTGTTGTATTTTAACGAACTCCTCCTACAGGTTAATCAGAACGGCTTCAAAATCACTGTGTGCCATCTACACAAGGTTGTGATCAAAAGTTATTAAAAGATTATGCTCTTGTTGAAGGGTGTGGCTGTGAGGTGGCGGCGAAGTTTGATGTCTCGCCATGAAACATGAAATTGCTATAACTTTACCATAAATGGTCCGATCTGCAACAACACTTCACATGCTTGATAACAGTCCCGCCCTGAACACGTCTACATGCAGAAATTCTGTAATTGTCATAGCGCTCCCTGCTGGTGACAGGAAATACCATGTTTTAGACTTTGAGGTGCTGCTCTGAGCACGTTGACTATTTTCAACTCAAATTTGGTCAGAAAGGCCTTAAGATGTTGGTAATGCTATATTGTGAAGACCATGATGTCCCGTCAAACGGTCTGCCCTGACGGCGCGGCGAATGTCGATGTTTCGCCAAAACACAGGAAGTGGACATAACTTCAGTTTACATAGTCGAATCTTCCGGGAATCTTAATTTTTTTTGTCACTGGTCCCGTCCTGAGCATATGATATTCATTTTGTAAGTGGGCGTGGCTAAACAAACTCCGCCTTCAAAATGATCCGATTGACTGCAAAACTGGTGTGTACCATATAGACTAGTTTGTTATTAAAAGTTATTAAAAGAATTGGTCAGGTAGAACAGTGTGGGTGTGGCATGGCATCGACTTTTTATGTCTCGCCAGGGAAAACGAAATTGCTATAACATGAGTTAAATGGTCAAATCTGCTCCTGACTTCCATGTATGATTAAAATCCCGGCCTGAACCAATCTTGCATGATGCTCACGAGTCATAGTCATAGCGAAAACCTAGTGGAGACGGGAAGTAACACCCGATTCCTTCTTACAGTTTTAGAAGGGGGTGAAAATTCAGCAACTCCTCTGCAAGTCGGCCTCTGGGGGCCATGGTCACGGCCACAGTGGGCCCCGAGTGGCACGGGGGCTGCGGTCGCCAGCACCCCGAGTTGCGCGGGGGTGCGAGGGCCCGTTCAACGCTGCTTGCAGCTTTAATTATTATTTTTTTTCCTCTGTTTGATCGCATTTTTGGGGGCTTTAACATACTAAAAAAACTCACCAATTTGACATGCACATTCGTTTTGGGCGAAAATTTAGGTGCTCGGGAAATCTCGGGAATGCCCGTCGCAAAATGGCGAAATGGCGCCCCTAGAAATTTTCAATCGGCTCCCACGGGCAGCCCGTTTGACGAAATCCTCCGAAATTCGGAGGGGTCGGTATCATCCCAAGACGCGCGAAAATGCGCGCTTGGATTTTTTTTCTAAAACGTACAGGAATCCGCCATTTTGATTTGAAAATTCTGATGTTGGCGATTTGCGGGGGTCCTCAAAAAAGCTATCTCCTCCTAGACGGTTGTTGGAATTCGGCTTCAAATTTGGCATGCTGCAACTAGACCGCTTGATGATTAAAAGTTATTAAAAGATCTCGTGTATCTCGTACGGCGTTGCCGTGGCAGCGCGGCGAAGTTTGATGTTTCGCCATGAAAAAACGAGAGCGCTATAACTTTGCCATAAAGGGTCCCATCTGCACCAAACTTCACACGTATGTAAATAGTCCCGCCCTGAACACATCTAAATGAAAATAATCTTTGAACGTCATGGCGCCCCCTGCTGGCGACAGGAAATGCAATGTTTTACACTTTGAGGTGCTGCTCTGACACGTTGAACATTTTTTCAACTCAAATTTGGTCAAAAAGGCCTTAAGATGTTGGTAATGCTATATTACGAAGCACAGAACGTCTCGTCAAACGGCGCCGCCCTGAGGGCGCGGCGAAGGCCGACGTCTCGCCGTGAACCACGAAAGTGCCATAACTTGGGCGTACTTGGGTCGAATCTTCCTGAAACTTCACATGGTTGTAACTGGCCCTCCCTTGATCATATGATATGAGTTTCGTGAGGGGGTGGCCTAACGGCTCGTCCACGCCTTAAAAACTGCAGCCCCCGGCGGCCCGTTTGACTGACGTGAACGAAATTCGGTACGCACATGTATCACACCCAGACGCACAAAAAAAGTCTCTTGGACCCATAGGCTACGCCAACAGGAAGTCAGCCATTTTGAATTAAATGTTTTTTTCTTGAGTTTCCTCAGAGCTATCTCCTCCTACAGGGTTTTCATCGGATCGGCTTCAAATTTGGCATGCTGCAACTAGACCACTTGATGATTAAAAGTTATTAAAAGATCTCGTGTATGTTGTAAGGCGTTGCCATGGCGGCGCGGCGAAGTTTGATATCTCGCCATGAAACACGAAATTGCAATAACTTTGGCATACATGCTTTGATCTGCACCAAACTTCAAAATGTATGATAATAGTCCCCCCCCTGAACACATCTAAATGAAAATAATATTTGAATGTCATGGGGGCCCCTGCTGGCGACAGGAAAAACCATGTTTTAGACTTTGAGGTGCGCTCTGACCGCATTGACCATATTCAACTCAAATTTTGACAGAAAGGCCTTAAGATGTTAGTAATGAAAATATTATCAAGACCAGGATGTCTCATCAAACGGTGCCGCCTGACGGCACGGCGAAGTTTGATGTCTCGCCATGAAACACGAAATTGCTATAATTTTTGGCATACATGCTTTGATCTGCATCAAACTTCTTTATGATTGATAATAGTCCCCCCCTGAACACATCTACATGAAAATAATATTTGAATGTAAATGGCGCCCCTGCGGGCGACAGGAAATACACGTTTTACACTTTGAGGTGCTGCTCTGACCAAAAAATTTGGTCAGAAAGGCATTATGATGATTGCACTGCTGTATTGTGAAGACCAGGAAGTCTCGTCAAACGGTGGGCCCCCTGACGGGTGGCGAAGGTCGATGCCTCGCCATGGAACACGAAAATTGCTATAACTTTACCATAAATGCTCCGATCTGAAACCAAACGTAAACACGTATGATAATAATCCCAGCCTGAACGCATCTACGTGCAACTCACGAGTCACGGTCGTAGCGCCACCTAGCGGGGGGGGGAATTTAACGCCGCGTTGCTTCCTGCGGCGCCCGAAGGGGCTGTAAATTCAGCAGCTCGTCTACCGGCGGGCCGCGGTGGCCGCCCCCCCGAGTTGGCCAGGGGTGCGAGGGCCCTTCAACGCTGCTTGCAGCTTTAATTATTATTATTTTTTTTCCTCTGTTTGATCGCATTTTTGGGGGCTTTAACATACTCAAAAACTCCCCAAAAATTTGACATGCACATTCGTCTTGGCAAAAAATTTAGGTGCTCGGGAAAAATCTCAGGAATGCCCGTCCCCAAAAGGGCGAAATGGCGCCCCCTAGAAATTTTCAATCGGCTCCCCAGGGCGGCCCGTTTGACGAAATCCTCCGAAATTCGGAGGGGCCCGTGTATCATCCCAAGACGCGCGAAAATGCGCGCTGGACTTTTTCTAAAACGTACAGGAAGTCCGCCATTTTGATTTGAAAATTCTGATGTTGGCGATTTGCGAGGGTCCTCTAAAAGCTATCTCCCTAGACGTTCGTTGGATGGGCTTCAAATTTGGCATGCTGCTACTAGGACCGCTTGATGATTAAAAAGTTATTAAAAGATCTCGTGTATCTCGTACGGCGTTGCCGTGGCAGCGCGGCAAAGTTTTATGTTTCGCCATGAAAAACGAGAGCGCTATAACTTTGCCATAAATGGTCCGATCTGCACCAAACTTCACACGTATGATAATAGTCCCGCCCTGAACACATCTAAATGAAAATAATCTTTGAACGTCATGGCGCCCCCTGCTGGCGACAGGAAATGCAATGTTTTACCACTTTGAGGTGCTGCTCTGACCACGTTGAACATATTCAACTCAAATTTGGTCAGAAAGGCCTTAAGATTGTTGGTAATGCTATATTACGAAGCACAGAACGTCTCGTCAAACGGCGCCGCCCGGGAGGGTGCGGCGAAGGCCGACGTCTCGCCGTGAACCACGAAAGTGCCATAACTTGGGCGTACTTGGTCGAAGCTTCCTAAAAACTTCACATGGTTGTAACTGGCCCTCCCTTGATCATATGATATGAGTTTCTGTGAGGGGCGTGGCCTAACGACTCGTCCCGCCCTTTAAAACTGCAAGCCCCCGCGGCCCGTTTGACTGACGTAAACGAAAATTCGGTACGCACATGTATCACACCCAGACGCAAAAAAAAGTCTCTTGGCCCCATAGGCCACGGCCCAAACAGGAAGTCAGCCATTTTGAATTGAATGTTTTTTTCTTGAGTTCTCTCAGAGCTATCCCCTCCTACACGTTCATCGGATCGGCTTTAAAATTTTGGGGCATGCTGCAACTAGATCACTTGATGTTTAATAAGTTATTAAAAGATCTCGTGTATCTTGTAAGGCGTTGCCATGGCGGCGCGGCAAAGTTTGAATATTCGCCATGAAACACGAAATTGCAATAACTTTGGCATACATGCTTTGATCTGCACCAAACTTCACATGTATGATAATAGTCCCGCCCTGAACACATCTACATGAAAATAATATTGAATGTCATGGCGCCCCTGCTGGCGACGGGGAAATACCATGTTTTAGACTTTGAGGTGCTGCTCTGACCGCATTGACCATATTCAACTCAAATTTTGACAAAAAGGGCCCTTTAAGATGTTAGTAATGATAAAATTATCAAGACCAGGATGTTCATCAAACGGTGCCGCCCTGACGGCACGGCGAAGTTTGATGTCTCGCCATGAAACACGAAAATTGCTATAACTTTGGCATACATGCTTTGATCTGCATCAAACTTCGTATGATTGATAGTAGTCCCCCCCTGAACACATCTACTTAAAAAATAATATTTGAATGTCATGGCGCCCCCCCTGCTGGCGACAGGAAATACCACGTTTTACACTTTGAGGTGCTGCTCTGACCACAAATTTGGTCAGAAAGGCATTATGATGATTGCACTGCTTTTATTGTGAAGACCAGGAAGTCTCGTCAACGGTCCCAGCCCTACGGCGTGGCGAAGGTCGATGCCTCGCCATGGAACACGAAATTGCTATAACCTTTACCATAAATGCTCCGATCTGCACCAAACTTTCACACGTATGATAATAATCCCAGCCTGAACGCATCTACGTGAAAACTCACGAGTCACGGTCGTAGCGCCACCTAGCGGGGGCGGGAAGTAACGCCGCGTTGCTTCCTGCGGCGTCCGAAGGGGCTGTAAATTCAGCACTCGTCTACCGGGGGGCCGCGGTGGCCGCCCCCCCGAGTTGGCCAGGGTGCGAGGGCCCGTTCAACGCTGCTTGCAGCTTTAATTAGGGCCCGAGCACCGTCCGGTGCGAGGACCCTATTGTTTTTCCTTAGGATTATTAGGGGCCAAGCCCGCGGGGGCTGGGGAACGCGACTGCAAAGCAGACGCGTTTCCCAGCACCAGCGGTGCTGGGAACCCTATTGTTTTTGTTCAGATTTTTATTATTATAGTTTTTTTTATTTTTCTTTGGTAAAAGTGGTGCTACAGCCTCAACGTGCAAGGGAGGGCGGTGCAATTTGGAGGGTTAGTCCAGACCCCTGCAGGGTACGCAGACACAATACTTGACACATGTCCACCACCAGGGGCGCTACAACCAAGGGAAAACACCTTTTGGCCTAAAAACTCCCACAACCGTATGTCGCACATTCAAAAGCCTCATATCCACAGTTTCCCTGAATATCCCTGAATGACGTGGGCTGGGCCACGCCCATTTCCGCCAAAGAATTTTTTTTTGCTACATCGCAAAAACTGGAAAACCTACTTTTTCTAACTCCTCCTTGGGGTTTTGTCCGATCATTTTGAAATTTGGCACGTATGCTGTTCAGAGGGACATGATCTAAATTTAAATAAAAAGGAATTCTGATCGGTTAAAATATCCCGCAAATTATTAACGATAAAATTTTCTAGCTAGCTACAAACAAATAAAAGAGTTTGCATATCTCGGTCAAAATAAAAGCAAACGACACCAAAAATATGAGATCCTTGGTTGGCATGTGACTCTGGCGGTATGCGCCCAATTTTATAATTTTGGCCACTAGGGGGCGCTGCAAATATGGGAACGTTATATTTTCTTAAACGGAAACACCGATTTTTACGAAATTGGATGGGCATGATGCTGGGTCACTCCTGAGCCCATATCTTGAAGGTAATCACGACTGATCAAAGTGGGCGTGGCTTATTACGAGATAAAAAACAAACATTTATTTCAGCACAAGTATTATGCTGGGGGCTGTGAAATTTACAGGGTATATATAGAATGGTACACAGACCAACCACACCAAAAAAAAATCTTTTTACTCCCACCAGGTGGCGCTGAAACGGACGCAAACGCTTTTCGGCCTGTAACTTCCACATTTTGATCACATTTTCATAAACTTTATATCCACGTGTTCCCTAAACAGATTCGCATCTTTTGACCATAGGCCACGGGCCCCCTCCCACAGCACATTTCTCTTTGTAAGTCGCTACACGCAAAACCAAATTCTTTAAACTCCTCCTACGGTTTACGTTCGACTGCACGAAAATTTGCACAAACAAATCTTCAGCCTTACCTGATCAAAAGTTATCAAAAGAATTTTGCTACCCCAAAAAACACGGTACTTATAAATTTGCAATTTTTTCTGCTAGCTAAAAAACACATACTATTGCATATTTTTGTCAAAATAAAAGCTATCAACACGAAACTCAAGTCACTTGTTTCAGAGTCAACCAGAGGCTTGTACCAAATTTCGTACAAATTGGGGAAAAGGGGGCGCTATAAACACTTAATAATCAAGCGACAAAAAAGTTAGTCGGATCCACACGAAATTCAGTGAGTGTGATCTGGAGTCGCTCCCGAGGCCGCCTGTAAAGTTTAGTAATGTTTGCTCAAAGTGGGGGTGAATGGTTACAACAAACATATTCAGCCTTTGCCACTTCAGTATCTTCCCATTACAGTAAAAGAGGAAGGGAAGAAACAGGCAGCCTTGTTTGACCCCACGCTCGACAGCAAATCTTGGCTATGTGCCTCCTGGTGACAAATAAAAAACCGTTTGTGTTGCATGGGCTCCGCGACGCCCGGGGGGCCCAGTTGCGGGGGGAGGCTTGGCCCCGTTCATAACTGCTTGCAGTTCTAGTTATTATTATTTTTTTTCCTCCCGTTTGAAACGCATTTTGGGGCTTTAACATACTCAAAAACTCACCAAAATTTTACATGCACATTTGTCTTGGCGAAAATTTAGGTGCTCGGGAAATCTCAGGAATGCCCGTCGCAAAATGGCCCAAATGGCGCCCCCCCCTAGAAATTTTCAATCGGCTCCCACGGGCGGCCCGTTTGACGAAATCCTCCGAAATTCGGAGGGGTCCCTGTATCATCCCCAAAACGCGCGAAAAATGCGCGCTTGGACTTTTTTCTAAAAAGACAGGAAGTCCGCCATTTTGATTTGAAAAATTCTGATGTTGGCGATTTGCGAGGGTCCTCTAAAAGCTATCTTTCCCCCTAGACGGTTCGTTTGGGTCGGCTTCAAATTTTGCATGCTGTACTAGAACCGCTTGATGATTAAAATTATTAAAAGATCTCGTGTATCTCGTACGGCGTTGCCGTGGCAGCGCGGCGAAGTTTTATGTTTCGCCATGAAAAACGAGAGCGCTATAACTTTGCCATAAAAAGGTCCGATCTGCACCAAACTTCACACGTATGAAATAGTCCCCCCCCTGAACACATCTAAATGAAAATAATCTTGAACGTCATGGCGCCCCCTGCTGGCGACAGGAAATGCAATGTTTTACACTTTGAGGTGCTGCTCTGACCACGTTGAACATATTCAACTCAAAATTTTGGGCAGAAAGCCTTAAGAAGTTGGTAATGCTATATTACGAAGCACCCGAACGTCTCGTCAAACGGCGCCGCCCTGAGGGCGCGGCGAAAGGCCGACGTCCGCCGTGAACCACGAAAGTGCCATAAACTTGGGCGTACTTGGTCGAAGCTTCCTGAAACTTCACATGGTTGTAAACTGGCCCTCCCTTGATCATATGATATGATTTTTGTGAGGGGGCGTGGCCTAACGGCTCGTCCACGCCCTTTTTAAAAATGCAGCCCCCGCGGGCCCGTTTGACTGACGTGAACGAAATTCGGTACGCACATGTATCACACCCAGAAAGCACAAAAAAGTCTCTTGGGGCCATAGGCTACGCCCAACAGGAAGTCAGCCATTTTGAATTGAATGTTTTTTTTCTTGAGTTCTCTCAGAGCTATCTCCTCCTACACGGTTCATCGGGTCGGCTTCAAATTTGGCATGCTGCAACTAGACCACTTGATGATTAAAAGTTATTAAAAGATCTCGTTATCTTGTAAGGCGTTTTCCATGGCGCGCGGCGAAGTTTGATATCTCGCCATGAAACACGAAATTGCAATAACTTTGGCATACATGCTTTGATCTGCACCAAACTTCACATGTATGAAATAGTCCCGCCCTGAACACATCTAAAATGAAAATAAATTTCAATGTCATGGGCCCCCTGCTGGCGACAGGAAATACCATGTTTTAGACTTTGAGGTGCTGCTCTGGGCCGCATTGACCATATTCAACTCAAATTTTGACAGAAAGGCCTTAAGATGTTAGTAATGATATATTATCAAGACCAGGATGTCTCATCGAACGGTGCCGCCCTGACGGCACGGCGAAGTTTGATGTCTCGCCCTGAAACACGAAATTGCTATAACTTTGGCATCATGCTTTGATCTGCATCAAACTTCGTATGATTGATAATAGTCCCGCCCTGAACACATCTACATGAAAATAAAATTTGAATGTCATGGCGCCCCCTGCTGGCGACAAAGGGAAATACCACGTTTACACTTTGAGGGGCTGCTCTGACCAAAAAAATTTGGTCAGAAAAGGCATTATGATGATTGCACTGCTGTATTTTGAAGACAGGAAGTCTCGTCAAACGGGGCCGCCCTGACGGCGTGGCGAAGGTCGATGCCTCGCCATGGAACACGAAAATTGCTATAAACTTTACCATAAAAAGCTCCCCATCTGCACCAAACGTCACACGTTCGATAATAAAACCCAGCCTGAACGCCCTCTACGTGCAACTCACGAGTCACGGTCGTAGCGCCACCTAGCGGGGGCGGGAAGTAACGCCGCGTTGCTTCCTGCGGCGTCCGAAGGGGCTGTAAATTCAGCAGCTCGTCTACCGGCGGGCCGCGGTGGCCGCCCCCCGAGTTTGGGCCAGGGGGCGAGGGCCCGTTCAACGCTGCTTGCAGCTTTAATTAGGGCCCGAGCACCGTCCCGGGGCGAGGACCCTATTGTTTTTCCTTAGGATTATTATTATTTTTTTTTCCCCTGTTTGATCGCATTTTTGGGGGCTTTAACATACTCAAAAACTCACCAAATTTGACATGCACATTCGTCTTGGCGAAAATTTAGGTGCTCGGGAAATCTCAGGAATGCCCGTCGCAAAATGGCGAAATGGCGCCCCCTAGAAATTTTCAAACGCTCCCACGGGCGGCCCGTTTTACGAAATCCTCCGAAATTCGGAGGGGTCGTGTATCATCCCCAAGACGCGCGAAAATGCGCGCTTGGACTTTTTTCTAAAACGTACAGGAAATCCGCCATTTTGATTTGAAAATTCTGATGTTGCGATTTGCGAGGGTCCTCTAAAAGCTATCTCCTCCTAGACGGTTCGTTGGATCGGCTTCAAATTTGGCATGCAGCTACTAGACCGCTTGATGATTAAAAGTTATTAAAGATCTCGTGTATCTCGTACGGGTTGCCGTGGCGCGCGGCGAAGTTTTATGTTTCGCCATGAAAAAAGAGAGCGCTATAACTTTGCCATAAATGGGTCCGATCTGCACCAAACTTCACACGTATGATAATAGTCCCGCCCTGAACACATCTAAATGAAAATAATCTTTGAACGTCATGGCGCCCCTGCTGGGGACAGGAAATGCAATGTTTTACACTTTGAGGTGCTGCTCTGACCACGTTGAACATATTCAACTCAAATTTGGTCAAAAGGCCTTAAGATGTTGGTAATGCTATATTACGAAGCACAGAAACGTCTCGTCAAACGGCGCCGCCCTGAGGCGCGGCGAAGGCCGACGTCTCGCCGTGAACCACGAAAGTGCCATAACTTGGGCGTACTTGGTCGAAGCTTCCTGAAACTTCACATGGTTTGTAACTGGCCCCCCCTTGATCATATGATATGAGTTTCGTGAGGGGGCGTGGCCTAACGGCTCGTCCACGCCCTTAAAACTGCAGCCCCCCCGGGCCCCTTTGACTGACGTGAACGAAATTCGGTACGCACATGTATCACACCCCAGACGCACAAAAAAGTCTCTTGGACCCATAGGCTACCCCAACAGGAAGTCAAGCCATTTTGAATTGAATGTTTTTTTCTTGGTTCTCTCAGAGCTATCTCCTCCTACACGGTTCATCGGATCGGCTTCAAATTTGGCATGCTGCAACTAGACCCACTTGATGATTAAAAGTTATTAAAAGAAACTCGTGTATCTTGTAAGGCGTTGCCAGGCGGGGCGGCGAATTTGATATCTCGCCATGAAAAAACGAAATTGCAATAACTTTGGCATACATGCTTTGATCTGCACCAAACTTCACATGGGATGATAATAGTCCCGCCCTGAAACATCTACATGAAAATAATATTTCAATGTCATGGCGCCCCCTGCTGGCGACAGGAAATACCATGTTTTAGACTTTGAGGTGCTGCTCTGACCGCAAATTTACCATATTCAACTCAAATTTGACAGAAAGGCCTTAAGATGTTAGTAATGATATATTATCAAGACCAGGATGTCTCATCGAACGGTGCCGCCCTGACGGCACGGCGAAGTTTGATGTCTCGCCATGAAACACGAAATTGCTATAACTTTGGCATACATGCTTTGATCTGCATCAAACTTCGTATATTGATAATAGTCCCCGCCCTAACACATCTACATGAAAATAATATTTGAATGTCATGGCGCCCCCTGCTGGCGACAGGAAATACCACGTTTTACACTTTGAGGTGCTGCTCTGACCACAAATTTGGTCAGAAAGGCATTAAAGATGATTGCACTGCTGTATTGTGAAGACCAGGAAGTCTCGTCAAACGGTGCCGCCCTGACGGCGTGGCGAAGGTCGATGCCTCGCCATGGAACACGAAATTGCTATAACTTTACCATAAATGCTCCGATCTGCCCAAAAGTCAAAACGTACGATAATAATCCCAGCCTGAACGCATCTACGTGCAACTCACGAGTCACGGTCGTAGCGCCACCTAGCGGGGGCGGGAAGTAACGCCGCGTTGCTTCCTGCGGCGTCCCAAGGGGCTGTAAATTCAGCAGCTCGTCTACCGGCGGGCCGCGGTGGCCGCCCCCCGAGTTGGCCAGGGGTGCGAGGGGCCCTTCAACGCTGCTTGCAGCTTTAATTATTTTTTAGGGCCCGAGCACCGTCCGGTGCGAGGGCCCTATTGAAATTGAAGGAATTATTATTCTTTTTCTTATTATTATTATTATTACGACAAAAGTAAATCGCTTATTTGGGGGCTTTTAAAATTTCAAAAAGTCACCAAATTTGGCATGCGCGTCAGTCCCCGTGTAAATTTAGGTGTGATTGGTTTTCGTCAAAGGGCCGCCCAAAATGGTTAGGCCACCCCCTTAAACAGGGGCCCCGGACTGAAGGTTTCACCGATTGCCACGAAAATCGGTACAACCCCATAGATCATGCCCAGACGCACAAAAAAGGTAATAGGTACCAGTAGCCTAAACCCAACAGGAAATGAGATATTTTTAATTTGGCCGCCATTTTTGGCGTTTTAACCACGTTTTGTATTTTAACGAACTCCTCCCACAAAGAATAATCATATTGACTTCAAAATTGCTGGTGTAGCATTTAGACTAAATTTTTGAAACAAAAGTTATCAAAAGATCACTACCCGTGAGGGGCGTATCGGCTTTTTGGCGTTGAAGTTTGATGTTTCGCCATGAAAAACGAAATTGTTATAACTTAGCATAAATAGTCCCATCTGCACCAAACTTCACGTGTTTGAAAAATAGTCCTGCCCTGAACACCCCGTATGTCAAAAAATTCTACAATTTCCAGAGCGCCCCCTGGTGGCGACAGGAATGAAAATTTTTTACTGTTTGAGGTGCTGCTCTGACCATCTGACCATATCTGACTCAAATTTGGTCAGGAAGGCCTGAAGACCTTGGTTTAATGCTATATTTTTGAAGATCATGACTATCGTCAAACGGCGTTGCGCCCAGAGCGCGGCGAAGTTGATGATTCGCCAAAATGCGATATGTGGCCTTAACTTCAGTGTCCTTGGTCATATCTGCCTGGGAAAATTCATAGGTGTGTTAATGGTCCAGCCCTGAACATGTGATTTGAGTTTCATGATGGGCGTGTCCAAATGGCTTGGCCACGCCCTTTAAACAGCAGCCCCCGCGGCCAGTTTGACCGACATGCACGAAAAAAAACGGCACACATATGTATCACACCCAGACGCACAAAAAAGCCTCTTGGACCCATTGGCCAAACCCTACAGGAAGTCAGCCATTTTGAATTTTGCAACAATTTTTGGCGTTTCGCACGTGTTGTATTTTAACGAACTCCTCCTACAGGATTAATCAGAACGGCTTCAAAATCGCTGTGTACAAACTACACTACTTTGTGATGAAAAGTTATCAAAAGATCACGCTATCGTTGAAGGGTGTGGCCGTCACGTGGCGGCGAATTTTGATGTCTCGCCATAAAAAACGAAATTGCTATAACTTTTGCATAAATGCTCCGATCTGCACCAAACTTGACATGCTTGATAATAGTCCCGCCCTCAACACGTCTATATGAAAATATTCTAGAAATGTCATAGCGCCCCCTACTGGCAACAGGAAATGACATGTTTTTGACTTTGAGGTGCTGTTCCCAGCACGTTGACCATATCTGACTCAAATCTGCTCAGAAAGGCATTAAGATATTGGTAATGCTATATTGTGAAAACCAGGATGTTTCGTCAAATGCTGTCGCCCTGACGGCGCGGCGAAGGTTGATGTTTCGCCAAAACAATGAAAGTGGCATTAACTTCTGTGTACTTGGTTCAATCTGATTGGAACTTCACACTTTTGTTAACGGTTCAGGCCTGAACATATGGTATGAGTTTCGTCAATGACTGTAGCTGTAAGGCTTGGCCACGCCCATTAAAGTGCAATACTACCTATAGCAAGGTTCGCCAAAATGCACGAAAATCAGTACACACATGTATCATACCCACACGCGCAAAAAAGCCTCTTGGATGCATAGGCCAAACCCAACAGGAAGTCGGCCATTTTGAATTTTGCGGTCATTTTTGGCGTTTTCCACGTGTCGTGTTTTAACGAACTCCTCCTCCAGAAATAATCCGATTGACTTCAAAACTGGTGTGTGCCATCTAGATAAAGGCATGATGAAAAGTTCTTAAAACAATTGGTCAACGTGGAACGGTTTACCCATGACGTGGCGTCGACTTTTGATGTCTCGCCATGAAACACGATATTGCTATAACATGGGATTTAATGGTAGAATCTGCTCCAGACTTCACATGTATGATAAAAGTCCAGGCCTGAACACACCCGCATGACACTCACAAGTCATAGTCATGGCGCCACCTAGTGGGGAGGGGAAGTCACAACGCATCGCTTCCTACAGTGTCAGAAGGGGGTGAAAATTCAGCACCTCATCTGCCGGTCGGCCTCTGGCGACACAGTGGCGGCCGCATCAGGCCCCGAGTTGCGCGGGGGTGCGAGGGCCCGTTCAACGCTGCTTGCAGCTTTAATTATTATTTTTTTTCCTCTGTTTGATCGCATTTTTGGGGGCTTTAACATACTCAAAAACTCACCAAATTTGACATGCACATTCGTCTTGGCGAAAATTTAGGTGCTCGGGAAATCTCAGGAATGCCCGTCGCAAAATGGTGAAATGGCGCCCCCTAGAAATTTTCAATCGGCCCCCATGGGCGGCCCGTTTGATGAAATCCTCCGAAAATCGGAGGGGTCGTGGGGCATCCCAAGACGCACGAAAATGCGCGCTTGGACTTTTTTCTAAAACGTACAGGAAGTCGGACCATTTTGATTTGAAAATTCTGATGTTGGCGATTTGCGAGGGTCCTCTAAAAGCTATCTCCTCCTAGACGGTTCGTTGGATCGGCTTCAAATTTGGCATGCTGCAACTAGACCGCTTGATGATTAAAAGTTATTAAAAGATCTCGTGTATCTCGTACGGCGTTGCCGTGGCAGCGCGGCGAAGTTTGATGTTTCGCCATGAAAAACGAGAGCGCTATAACTTAGCCATAAATGGTCCGATCTGCACCAAACTTCACACGTATGATAATAGTCCCGCCCTGAACACATCTAAATGAAAATAATCTTTGAACGTCATGGCGCCCCCTGCTGGCGACAGGAAATGCAATGTTTTACACTTTGAGGTGCTGCTCTGACCACGTTGAACATATTCAACTCAAATTTGGTCAGAAAGGCCTTAAGATGTTGGTAATGCTATATTACGAAGCACAGAACGTCTCGTCAAACGGCGCCGCCCTGAGGGCGCGGCGAAGGCCGACGTCTCGCCGTGAACCACGAAAGTGCCATAACTTGGCCGTACTTGGTCGAAGCTTCCTGAAACTTCACATGGTTGTAACTGGCCCTCCCTTGATCATATGATATGATTTTTCGTGAGGGGGCGTGGCCTAACGGCTCGTCCACGCCCTTAAAACTGCAGCCCCCGCGGCCCGTTTGACTGACGTGAACGAAATTCGGTACGCACATGTATCACAACCCAGACGCACAAAAAAGTCTCTTGCACCCATAGGCTCCGCCCAACAGGAAGTCAGCCATTTTGAATTGAATGTTTTTTTCTTGAGTTCTCTCAGAGCTATCTCCTCCTACACGGTTCATCGGATCGGCTTCAAATTTGGCATGCTGCAACTAGACCACTTGATGATTAAAAGTTATTAAAAGATCTCGTGTATCTTGTAAGGCGTTGCCATGGCGGCGCGGCGAAGTTTGATATCTCGCCATGAAACACGAAATTGCAATAACTTTGGCATACATGCTTTGATCTGCACCAAACTTCACATGTATGATAATAGTCCCCGCCCTCAACACATCTACATGAAAATAATATTTAAATGTCATGGCGCCCCCTGCTGGCGACAGGAAATACCATGTTTTAGACTTTGAGGTGCTGCTCTGACCGCATTGACCATATTCAACTCTAATTTTGACAGAAAGGCCTTAAGATGTTAGTAATGATATATTATCAAGACCAGGATGTCTCATCGAACGGTGCCGCCCTGACGGCACGGCGAAGTTTGATGTCTCGCCATGAAACACGAAATTGCTATAACTTTGGCATACATGCTTTGATCTGCATCAAACTTCGTATGATTGATAATAGTCCCGCCCTGAACACATCTACATGAAAATAATATTTGAATGTCATGGCGCCCCCTGCTGGCGACAGGAAATACCACGTTTTACACTTTGAGGTGCTGCTCTGACCACAAATTTGGTCAGAAAGGCATTATGATGATTGCACTGCTGTATTGTGAAGACCAGGAAGTCTCGTCAAACGGTGCCGCCCTGACGGCGTGGCGAAGGTCGATGCCTCGCCATGGAACACGAAATTGCTATAACTTTACCATAAATGCTCCGATCTGCACCAAACGTCACACGTATGATAATAATCCCAGCCTGAACGCATCTACGTGCAACTCACGAGTCACGGTCGTAGCGCCACCTAGCGGGGGCGGGAAGTAAGGCCGCGTTGCTTCCTGCGGCGTCCGAAGGGGCTGTAAATTCAGCAGCTCGTCTACCGGCGGGCCGCGGTGGGCCGCCCCCCCGAGTTGGCCAGGGGTGCGAGGGCCCGTTCAACGCTGCTTGCAGCTTTAATTATTATTATTATTATTCTGGCAAAAGTAAATCGCTTTGGAGGGGACTTTAACATATTCAAAAACTCACCAAATTTGGTAATCGCATCAGTCGTGGTGTAAATTTAGGTGTATTAGAGTTGTCGGCAGTGGGAGGTGCAAAATGGCTAGGCCACGCCCCTTAAACAGCAGCCCCTGCGGCATATTTTACCGACATGCACGAAAATCGGAACAATCATGTATCACACCCAAACGCACAAAAAAGTCTCTTGGACCCATAGCCCAAACCCAACAGGAAGTCGGCCATTTTGAATTTCGTGGTCATTTTTGGCGTTTCGCATGCTTCATATTTTAACGAACTCCTCCTTCAGGATCAATCAGAACGGCTTCAAAATCACTGTCCACCATCTACACTACGTTGTGATCACAAGTTATAAAAAGATTGCGCTATCGCTGTAGGGTCTGGCCGTGAGGTGGCGGCAAATTTTGATGTCTCGCCATGAAAAACGAAATTTGCTATAACTCTGCCATACATGCTTGGATCTGCACCAAACTTACTATGTTTCATTATAGTCCTGCCCTGAACACATTTCCCTGACAATACTTTGTGCTTGTCACAGCGCCCCCTGGTGGCGAGAGAAAATGTCATTTTTTAGACTTTGAGGTACTGCTATGAGCACGTTGACCGTATCTCACTCAAATCTGGTGTGTAAGTGCAAAACAACTTGGCAATTCTATGACGTGAAAGTCGTGACGTTTCGTCGAAGGGCAACGCCCCCAGAGCGTGGCGAAGGTCGACATTTCGAAAAAGCGACGTTTTTGTCATTAACTTTCGTGTATAACTTCGTATCGCCAAGTCACTTCCCACGTTGGTAACAGGTCCTGCCCTGGACATGTGATATGAGTTTGGTCAGTGGGCGTGGCCAAACGCCTTGACCACACCCTTTAAACTGCAGCCCCCGCGCCACGTTTCACCGAGGTGCACGAAAATCCGTACACACGTCTATCACTCCAGGACGCACAAAAAAGTCTCTTGGACCCATAGGCTAAAACCAACAGCAAGTCAGACATTTTGAATTTCGCGGTAAATTTTGGCGTTTCGCACGCGTCCCCTTGTAAGAGTTTCCTGCCTACAGTATTCATCAGAACGGCTTCAAAATTGCTGGCTACCCTCTAGACTAGGTTGTGAGTAAAAGTTATCAACAGATTTTGCCTCAGTTGAACGGTATGGCCGTCAGGTGGTGGCAAATTTTGATGATTCGCCATGAGACAGGAAATTGCTATTAATTTAGCAAAAACGGTCCAATCTGCACAAAACTTCTCATGTGTGATCATAGTCCAACCCTGAACACAGCCACATGACAAAATTCCATGACAGTCATAGCACCCCCTGCTGGCGACAGGAAATGACATGTTTTAGAGTTTGACGTACTGCTCCAAGCGTGTTGACCATATCCAACTCAAATCTACTCAGACAGGTCTTCAGACCTTGGTGATGCCATATGGTGAAGATCTTGAGGCCAGGTCAAATGGCGTTGCCCTGAGAGAGCGGCGAAGGTTGACGTTTCGCTAAAACACAGGAAGTTGCTTTAAATGCACTGCACCTGGTCAGATCTGCCTGAAACTGCACATGTTTATTGACAGTCCAACTCTGAACATATGATATGAATTTCGTCAATGGGCGTGGCTAAATGCCTTGGCCACGCCCATTCCTAAAAGTCGCCGCCATAGGACGTCTCACCGATATGCACGAAAATCGCTAGACATATGTATCAGACCCAGGCACACAAAAAAGTCTCTTGGACCCATAGTCTAAACCCAACAGTAAGTCAGGCATTTTGAATTTTGTGGTCAACCATGCTGTCTCGCCATGAAACAGGAAAAGGCTATAACTTCGCTATAAATCCTCTTATGTGCACCAAAACTTGACAAGTATGATAAAAGTCCCAGCCTGAACACATCTGCATGACGCTCAGGAGTCATAGTCATAGCACCACCTAGTGGAAACAGGAAGTAACACCGCATTGCTTCCTACAGCGTCCAAAGGGGGTGAAAATTCAGCACCTCGTCTGCCAGTCAGCCTCTGGCGACAAGGTCAAGGCGGCAGCAGGCCCCGGTAGTGGCATGGGAGCTGCGGTAGCCAGCACCCCGAGTTGACGGACAGTCCGAGTTGCGTGGGGGTGCGAGGGCCCGTTCAACGCTGCTTGCAGCTTTAATTTAATATTTCTTCCCTTCAGAACTGATATATACTCTAAGGATCGGACTGTACGAGTTTCATTGTGTCACCCAAGAACTAAATTTAATATTTCTTGAGATGTCTTGAACCTTTTGCAAGAGTTGGTGTTTCTTGATCCTTCAGTGCATTTTCATTTAGTGTGTGTTAGTAACACTTTGTTTGAAGGATTGTGCAGAAGAAGAAAGAAATTAGTCTTCATGAATGTTTATGACTGCTGTCATTAAGTGCTATTTTGTCAGTTATGTCATTTTAATTAAAAGTTCAAATTGTACCACTGTAGTTGAGGTCAAGGAAATCATTCATGACAGTCTCAGAAAAGAATATGACAGTGTTATAACACTTAATGACATGTTAATGACTAGTCTAATTTGTACCACCGTAGCTGAGGTCGAGTTGAGGTCATGACACGCTTATAGTGGTCTCATGACAACTAGTCTCAAAACCAACCACATATGACAGTCTAATGTAATGTTTGATATAATGAGGCTTGCTATGACATGTTTATGACTGGTTATAAACAGGTTAACTGTACCTTGGTAAATGTGAAGTGTTTACAAAGACATTTTAAAATATGTCAACTGTGCATTAAAAGGACATAACTGACAGAGTGATGCCTAATAAGAACAGTCATAGACATTCATAAAGACTCTTTTACATTTGTGACAGG
>JAWZSL010000344.1:0-20402 GCA_034769285.1 Lutjanus argentimaculatus | reverse complement strand
CACTAATTAAATAAATAAAATTAAAAATCTATAATGATGACAAGGAAATGAAAGGAGTCTTACCTCTGAATGAATTCCAGAGTACAAGTTGCCTCTTCTTGGTACTGAAGGTTGAGTAGATTGCAAACACAGCAGCCGGTCTCGTCAAAAAGGATGGTGTGATGCCCTCAGATATTACACGACCCTCCAGAATGACCATCCAGCGTCCAGTAGTGACTTGCCCTGTTCCACCTAAAACTTCAAGTAATAGCAACATCAGCAACATCATATACTTTATGTACACATCAATAAAGACTCAGAACAATGACCAGTCTGATATATAAAACCCAATGAAAATGAACTGCTTACCAAGCAGTATCAGATGAGGGCCTGCAGGAGTGAGGGTTGTCTCAATGTCAGCTGTGGAGGCAGACACCTGTCAACAAGAACCCCAGTATAACTGCTGGCAGCTTTTTTGTAAGTCAACACCTGTATCACATTTCACACTGAAAATTCTCTTTGTTGGTTATGAAATCGGTGAAAGGAATCAATGTTGTGATTTATTCAGTCCAACAACCTACGTTACCAATTTATTCCTGCCAGTGTGTGCGTGTGTCTGTGTGGCGCACAGGAGCGCAACCATTAAACAAAATAAATTCAAAATGTCAAGAAAGGAAACCCTTTTTTCGCAGTCTAAATCATTACAAAAATCGTTACACCTCATGTGAGTTGGTTTACCGAACAAGTATTAATCTTAGCTTACTTGCCTTAACTCAATGTTTAACTAATTTCATTCAAACTCGACAGAAAGTGAAAGAAAACTCACCACAGCATCTCTGTTAGTCATTTCACTGTTTCATCATCCACAAGTTTGCTCGTAATAATCCCTTCATTCACTGTGCCAGATGTAGGCTATATGTTCCAGCACAAGGACGTGTTCATGTCCTCCACATTGAGACATTTGGAGTGGTGTTGCTGGCCTGGTTGTACTAACGTGACTGCGTAATGTTAACTGGTAAGCGGTTCTCACTCGTTCGAAGAAAGAGCAGTATGTTAAATTAACCATAGCAAAATCAAATGAAAAAAAAAAAAAAAATCACCCGTCAAAATATTGATATCACTATTCAAATAGCCTCACTGATAAGTGGCATTGAAAATCACACACTCACAAGCTAGACAACTTGCTGAGCAACAGCTGGATTTCAAACATCAGTTTAGTTGTATTCTCCTGGCGAAGAAACAAAGATAAGTTAGTTTTTAATTACCGTGTTATTTGTAGATGCACAATCCCATAGATGCAGAGGAAGCCGGACTTCTTGTTCATGTGCAGCAACACGTCTCCAATGCTCTGACAGGAGAACTTTCCCTTGCGAGGTTTGGCACGCCCCAAATTTCAAAAATACTGTAGTTTACTGTAATTTATCACATTAACATACTGTTGAAGGCCACTGTGCTGTTGCTTCACATTGAACAGCCCATAATGCATTGCAAACTAAAGTACAAAACCGTATTACATTAATACAGTACATTTACTGTTGGAAATTGGCCGTAAATTAACAGCAATTGCTTACAGTGTACATGTGACAGGAGGAGTGTAGGTTACTTACAGCTAGGGCTGGGGGTAAAAAGATTATTTTTTAAAACGACTATTCGGGCGATTATTTTATCGAATAGTCGACTATTCTAACAACTAATTGGACGATTAATCTAACGATTATTTTTCTGTTGCACGATTAATAAAAACCATAATGTATCTCAAATAAATACCAAAAACTTCTTAATAAATTACTTTATTATACAACGGTTTTTCACAGCCAAACATCTTCTGCTTAACACAAAATAAAAATGCTGTTATACAAAATGGAAGGGCTGTCAGTGTTTACTCTTTTACAGTACCATAGGCCAAAACGCACTGCAGGCTTCATTTGACGCGCGTCTTTGACTAAAGCGCACTGCAGGCTTCAGATTTAACATTCCATCACCACAAAACCAGCAGTATAGGAAAAGGTCGCTATTTACAAGCATCTGTTTATTTATTTAGTATTACTATTAACAACAGTTTATTTCTTTAATAAAATATTGTCCTCTGAGGGGAAAAAAAATCCTCACCTTTTTTCGGGTCCGTCTATTTAATGACTGAACGGTGCACGATATTCATGTTTTTGTATTAATGCAGCAGGATCTTTTACACGTGTCACTCTGACAGTTTACATCAGAGAGGACGTTTTAGACCACAGCAGACAGCAAACTGCACACAGACACACACCGTCACCCAATGCGTGTGGCGAGCAGGTGGCGACGCGTCGACGTCCGGATTTGACTTCGACGTTTTTTTAGAATCGAGGCGTCGACGTCATCGACGCCTCGCTACAGGCCTACTTACAACAGTGGCGCCGGAAGTGGGGGGGCCAGGGGGCCATTGGCCCCCCCACTTTTAACCTCCTACCACATTATTTTTAAGCCGAATCAAAGGTCCCTATATTACATAATTTACGGTAAACTCACTCTTCACTTCCACTCATACATTAGGTAAAATACAGAGAGGGGCCATAGAGAGAAAGATAACAGCCTCCAGCAGGCACTCAGTTGTGCACACGGACTCCGCAGACCTCCCGCCTTCCTGCCTGTTACTGCCTCACCAGCCCGTTAAAGCCCCGAGGATCCTCGGCAGGCTCCGGGTAGACTCTCAGCCCTCTGGCTCTATCCAACAGCCCCTAGCAGTAATCCCCACTAACCCTGGCACCGTATTGTAAGAACTCCCCAGTTATAAAAGATAGAAATAAATCAAAAAGTGAGCCAAATTGTAGGCCTATCTGGTTTGCAATCAAACATTTCTAGCGCTTTGTGTTTTATTTTTTTCTTAATGGCCCCTCCGCGGCTCCGTTGTACACAAGCGAAGAAGAGTGTAGTAGGCTACACACACAAACATAAAACAAGAGAAGAAGAGAGTATTTACATTTTTAATCCAATAAGATCACATCATAGAATTCAAAAAACAATAAAATCATTCAATCGCTACACTGTGTGTTGTGTCGCCTGTTTTCTGCTGTAGCTGCAATAGACTGCATAACCTATTCTGCAAACATGTCAAAAGAACCGCCGAATAAGAAAACAAAACACTTCCAAACAAAATTGAACTTCAGCACGAAAAATGCTTCATCAATTTCCACAACTCTGTCGGAGCCTGGATCTTCAACTCAACCAGCAGAAGAACCCCAAAGCAGCAGCTCTGCTGTGAGTGAGAACTTGTTGTTAGATTTTTACTTTTTAATTTTGAGCAATCATAAACTTTATTAAGCCGACTATGTTGAACAGTGAAGCGCACACGGTGCGAGACGTCTGCTGCGCTCAGCAGGCGCATGTGAACGCGAACGGAATGTAGAATCTGTTTCAGCTCAAGATCATGATTTTAAAAACACCAAGTGACTTGATTTAACGAATTTCGTTAGTTTAAAATATGATGAATGAGCCTATTCAGTCAGACAATAAGAGACCACAGACAGTGAATTTGGCATTTCATCCTCCGTGCAGCTGCAGTGGAGGTCAAGCTACACATAACATGTGCAGTTTATATATGTTCATTATAATGTTGATTAATGTTGAAATCGTGTTCTTCCGCCTCAGTAATAATTAGTAATACCACCAGATAATAGACTAAAGTGGTCATTTCCTCGAAATGTGTCATTTCGGGAAAATATGAATCCCTCCCCCTCACCTCATCACATTATATGTGCCGATATTTTAAAGACAGCGCAGTATGAGCGTGTATGGTGATATGTGTTTTGTGTTTTGACACTGCAGAGTATCTGAGTCTGTACATTGACAAAGATGGACATTGGAAGTACATTGATGGAAAAAGAGAGACAAACACGTATGCTGTTGTTGTTTTAATAACAAAAACATTATCGGTGAGCAGCGATCACGTTTCTCTGCTTCATCATTAGTCTCCTTAACAGAATGCGCATGTAAGTCATTTTTTATGTGATATGCTTCAGACATATTAGGACTAAAACGCTGCTAAAACGCTCGTCTGGTGTATGTGTGGACCAGGCTTCAAATAGTTCAGCAGATAATATTTAGAAGGCGTATAGCCTCATTTATATTATGATAATTGATGGTGGTAAAATTATTAATGCAACACTTGCTATGTTACAACATCATTTATTTACCTTTATAAGAGATCAATCGATGCCTGCAGCATCGATTAATACACTTACGATGTACCTTAGCAGCTCTTCCTTACGAGCTCCCGCTAAGAGACAGTTTGGGAAACACTCGCAGGAAAAGAAGTTGGTTTTCTAAGATATATCTTAGAGACCTTCGTAGAGCGCTAAGATACATCAAATCTGGGAAACGTGGCCCTGTTAGTTTATGTCTATATCTGCTCGGGTGTTGGCATTTAAACGCCATAAAACCAACTCCAAACGCAGTCCGCTCCTCCCCTTGTGACAGTCAAGAGGAGAAGAGAAGAGAGGAGAGGAGAGAGAAAGTGCGCTGCAGCTTGAACCCCGCGGCAGCAGAGACAGGAGCAGAGACATGCATGTGAAGCAGTGCCGCTGCTTCTAGGCTAAATGAATATAGCAGAAACACTGCAGTTAATTAGAACATTTTGTGTGTGAAAAAAGAAAAGAAAAAAGGCCTGCTCATTATGATTCCCACTCCCGTTCACTCCCGTCCCAATCTACCCCAGACGCACAGCACTTTTTGGCCCCCCCACTTCTGAAATGAATCCGGCGCGCCTGACTTTCAACACATATTGATTGTACTTTATTTTACAGTCCACTAATAAGACCTAACAAGCCAAACTTTGTTTCAAATTAGACAAAAACTAGAATGAATATGTTCTTTATTAGTTAGTATTATAGCCTTTATTTGCTCCTTATCAGAACTGTTGTGTAAACTAAAGCAGATTATTTCTCACTGTTAGACCCTTACTAGAGTTTCCATGAGGGTAATTACAGATTCATTACAAGAAGACTGTACTGTAAATTAGAATGTATTAGTTCACACTGTCAGACCCTCATTAGACTTTATTAAAGGGTGATTAGAGACACATTATGACACAACTGTACTGTAAACTAAAGTTAGATCACTTATCTGCTTCCTTTCTATTTAAAACCATATTTGAAGCAGATCTACAAGGTAAAGGCCAAAGTTATAGAAGTAGAGGATTATTTTGTCTCCGTGTGACTGCACAGACTTATTGTAACACTGTATGCAGGTAATGTCATTTGATCACATCTGAACAAGTTCTCCTGTTTGACCGTCAGTGGCTTCGTTAACCCTTAAAAGGTCCTTTAAAAAACTTACTCATTTGTTCCTAACAACAAAAGATGTCAGCTTCCCAAAAACTGCTGTAAAAATGTTATTATATTAATATTTTTTCCACTTTAAACGAGTCAATCTTTTAAAACGACTTCAGCCTGAAATATCAAATATTAATTATATTTTGGGGGATTTTAACCCTTTAAATGCCAGCATGTTTACATAGCTCCACTGTTTTTATTAAAAAAAACCCAACAACAACAAAAAACTAATTTCCATAAAGTACATTTCAAGGAGTATTTGATTATTATTAGGCCCTAAAATGGGTCAATGATTGACAGCAACATCGATTCTGATGCTTTTTTTTTTTTTTTTTTTTTTGCAATGTCAGATTTAAAAAAAAAACTCACACTCAAGGTCCTAACAGCAAAAGATGTCAGCTTCCCAAAGGCTGTTGTAAAAATGTTACATATTAATATTTGTTTCCACTTTAAACGAGTCAGTCTTTTAAAACTATTTCAGCCTGAAATATACATATCAAATAGGCCTATTAATTATAGTTTTAGGATTTTAACCCTTTAATGCCAGTATGTTTACATAGCTCCACTGTTTTTTTATAAAAACAAAAAACAAAAAACAAAAATAATTTCCATAAATACATTTTATAGTATTTCATTATTATTACTTTTTTTTACACACACACACCATTATCCAGTAGCAATAATGACACACACTTCTCATTTCAGTAGCAAGGCGCCCTTGCAGAAAACAGTAAAAGTGTGAAATTTTGCTGCATGCTTTGAATGGGGAAAAGTAGAGCCATCTCGTGGACAAATATAAAAAATTAAAAATTTAAAGCTAGTAGTCCAAAATGAAATCTTAACATAAAGGAATGCATCAGTTTGTTAGGATCAATGTGGGATCAAAAATGGCTTTTTCAATGGTTTTCAATGGAGCATTTTTTGTCATTAGGATCAAGTGTGTCAGTTTTTGTGTAGCTTAGCCATTTTAGGCTAATTTAAAGAACTGAGACGACAATTCTAAACTTTTAAAAAATTTAATATCCTCCAGCAAATTTGAGCTATATTCATTCAACACAGCCAACATGGCTTGAAGATAAAAAAAAAAAAAATTAAAAAAAGGAATAGCACAAAATGTCCCTAGGATCTTTTAAGGGTTAATTTATTATTTTTTTAAGTCACTATCCAACCAATGAACTGTTCTCAGGTGTGAGTGTCACCATTAGAGAACCTGCTTGTGTGGATCCCACATTGTCTTTGGTCTCCAGGTCCTTTGGGATCTTGATTATTAGAGCTGGACCCTCTGAGGTTCTCTTCAGAGACACAGACCGTCCCCCTCTGCTGGTCTCCAGGTGGAGCTTTCTCCTCTTCTTGTCTGGGCTTCAGTGCAGAAGACAAATATGTTTCAATCTTAAAATCCTCAGAGTAAATCATCAACAAAGGAGTGATACAGTGTGACTCCTACCTGCTGCTGCACAGTGGAGTAACAGCATCCAACTTCCTTTTAATGGCTCGTGACCCATCAGCAGGAGTCTCTTGGAGGAACAGGTCCTCCATGATGACATCCTCTGTGTCTCTGGGACGAGTTTGTCTGCTGATGGACAGATTTTCCATGAGAGCTGTGAGCTCCTTCACAGACTCATCCTCCATTCTGAATGTGAAATACTGAAACACACAACATTTGGATACTTGTTAGTCACTGTCACTGTCAGGACAAAAATAATCATTTTAAAACTATCACAAACTATTTTTTTAAAAGCTTCTCAGAACTAAATAAATTATTGACAGAAGATATAAACTTAAGACACAAGCTTGTAAATCTTTTATTAAAAGATCATAAAAATTAACTCATATCTGAAAAATGCTAATATGGACCAAGTTTTAAAAAATGAGTGTAATTTGTGACGCCTGAATTTATTAGTTTTTTTCTGAAATTATATTTATGATTTATTTGAAGCTTAAATTGAAATTTAATACCAACCAAAGATATTTCTTCAGCTCAAGACAAAAATGTAAATTAACACAAAGGAAAAAGTTTTCTGAGAGAAAAAGATCTCCTGTGTTACAAATTAATGTTTCACTTTGGAATCAACTACAAATAACTAAATAAATAAAATGCTGATTCAGTACAAACTACAATTCTATCATATACATACATACACATTGAAAGTCTAACAAGACATTTCACACAGTGTCAAATCAACGTTGTTGTTGTGGAGGTTGAGACAAAATAAATGTTGTTTGGTGGACACAGTGTGGACATTAGAGACCCCAGAAAGCCGTCAGAGTGGCAGCATGTGAGGCTGTGAATGCTGCTGCATCAACGGTCGCTCAGTCGCAGAAATGAAATGAAAAAAGAAATGATCCGACAGAAGAGTAGAAGCTTCAGTCTGACAGATCAGAGTTGATCATTTCATATATTCTGTTTTGAAATCAGTTTATTTTTGATGACTTTCAGTTCGTGTTACCGGATAATTCGGGTAGTCGGTGTAATCTGTGTTTCCTGTTTGAGATGAGACTGAACACATTTATGTAGAAAAACAACAAGGACTTTATTCACTAAAACAGTTTGTATTTCTTTTATTCACTGTGTTCCAGCGGGTCGGAGGTGCTGCAGCTGTGTGCGTCCTGCGCCTCCGCTGCACCTCGGCTGTGCGTCTGAACCCTCCAGCAGCAACCGAGTCCTTCCAGAAACAATCGACTCCACACATTTAAACACGGAGATAAACTGAAGTGAAAGCCTGTTGCAGCAGCAGATCTGTTGAGGTTGGGCTGTCCAGCCTCTGTCAGTGTCAACCTAAAGTTTACTACATGGCCAACCAATAGTGCACATCTGGTACAGGTAAACTTACCTGTTGTCTTTTTATAGTTCTCATGCCTGACTGCAGCAGACGTCCAGAGAGCGGTGCAGACAGAGACAGGAGGGGAGAGAAAACGGAGGAAAGTTACAGTGGCAGCTCCCTGCTGCCAAAAATGAAACATATGCGCATCCTAATGAGATGTATCGATACGCTAGTGCTGCATCGATTTGTTTCCGATTCATGTTCAGCTTTTTATCAATACAGACCGTCTGAACCGATGCACTCATAAAGTCCGATGCATCGGATGCACGAGTGAATCGTTAAACCCTCACAACTTATGGTTGTGAAGATCTGGGCTGAGGTTTTGCTCCTTCAGTGTGTCAGGTTTCTCTAACTGTGAGTTATTTTTCATTTTAGTGTGCAGGCAATAAAAAAAACTGTCAAACAATTCAGGAATTGTGACTTAAACACTAAACTTTTTTATGCATTTAAAAAATAGTTAATGAAGTAATGATACTTTCACTTGCATGTCTTGAGCTTTCCTCATGCTGACACATGGCTGATGTGATGCACACAACAGAACAAAAGCTTACGTGCTAATCTAACATGCCAGAAATAAATGTGCCTATCCAGAACTTTTATTTTCTCTGCTGGATGCTGCCAGAACAGGTTCTGAGAGCTCCCGGACCGGGATTGGCACGTATCTTATTGGATCCAGTACCTCATTTGTCATAATCAAAATGTCATAATCATCTCCTGCAGCTGGTGTTTGAGGAGAGTTAAATGGAATAAAAAAGTGCGAGTGCTGCTGGAGCTTTAGCTTTAGAGAGGGGGCGTGTGTGAAGTGATTGAAGTGACTGATATAAAACTTTTTTGATGGTAAATCCTGATGTTCATGAACAGTTCCGGGACTAAAATATCTGTCTCAATAACAAACGCTCGTTTCCTCCATGAGGACTTTTGTCGCTTCGCTGCACTATTGTAAATCATTTCACTGTCGCGGTGTGTGTCGGTGTGTGTCAGTGCGCTGCTTGTTGTCTGCTATTGTCTAAAACATTGATCACTAACAGGCGGACCGATGTAGGGATGGGTTCTGAAATTCTGTATTAAACGGTTGAATTATTAAAAACGATTAAGTTTTGATGTAATTTATTATCACACGGCTGCAGAATCTCTCCTCTCTGTGTTAATGCAGCTCCTCCATACATAAATACAGTACACACACACAGAGGAGGTCAGTGTGTTTCTCTCACCCTGTCTGTGTCTGATCTGTTGACTCTCTTCATCAGTAGGATGTTTTATAAAGTCACCCCGAAACCCAACTGAAGAGGAGCTTAACTTAGCCCAGAGCCCTGTGCCTCATCTCATCCACAGTACAAAGATGCTACGGCAAGGGGGAGCCAGGACAACAGGTCAGTGCGGGGGTGATCTGCATCCCCCCGAATCAGTTCAGTTCATTTCAGTTCATTCCAGTTTCCTTCCGAGCTCACCCACGATGAAATACTTACTATAAGCTCAATGAAATACTTACTATAAGCTCACCACAAACTCACCCCTCGGTATAAGCTCACCACATATTTATTTAATAAATACATATTAATAAATCAGAGATGAGAGATGAGACATGGGACACCTACCTTCCTTCTAGTAGTAGTAGTCCTTACTACTTCCTTCTAACCTCTAACACACTCTATTATACACACACAAGTATAATAGAGATGAGCTACATGTAACTGTAACATGTTACATGACTCATGTTGCACTGCACTGCACTGGGGGTACTAACTACAGTTAGTAGGTGCTGAAGACTGTTGAACTTGAGAATATTCCGCAGGGGACAGTCAATGAGGAGAGTGTTTGAGAGATGCATGTAACATGGATATGGACAGATGTGCCTTATAAAAAGTATCATTATCATCAAAACATTACCGTACACTTCTGTGTACTTTTAAATACTTAGCCCAGAGCCCTGTGCCTCATCTCATCCACAGTACAAAGATGCTACGGCAAGGGGGAGCCAGGACGACAGGTCAGTGCGGGGGTGATCTGCATCCCCCCGAATCAGTTCAGTTCATTTCAGTTCATTCCAGTTTCCTTCCGAGCTCACCCACGATGAAATACTTACTATAAGCTCAATTAAATACTTACTCACCCCTCGGTATAAGCTCACCACATATTTATTTAATAAATTAATATTAATATTAATAGATGAGATGAGACAGCACCTACCTTCCTTCTTCTAACCCTCTACTACTTCCTCTAACACACACAAGTATTAGAGTATAAGTATAAGAGATGAGTCTCTCATTCTCAACAGCCCACCCCCTTCACTTCTCTCTGAGTCTGCATTCCCGTCTTCTCTCTGAGTCTGCATTCCCAACAGCTCTCCTGTCCACTACCGACTACACTAATCACAAGTCACTGAAACACTGATATTCAGTCTTCCTGTTTGCATGGTGTTTCTACTTCACTACTTCTACTTCTACTGGTCCAATGTCTGTTCCTTATGTTTCTTGGCCAAAGCAATTCTCTTCTTCTTCTTCTTGTTCTTCCTCAGAAGTGACTTCTTTGCAGCAATTCAACCATGAAGGCCTGATTCATGCAGTCTACTCTGAACAGTTGATGTTGAGATGTGTCTGCTACTTGAACTGTGTAGATGTAACCCAGTGACAATAAGGGGTTGAATAATACATTAATGTTACTGCTCCTATCTAACCAAGTAAAGAAATGATTGTCTGGTTAAAGGATAGCTTCTGTATTTTTCAACCTGGGCTCTATTTCCCCGTGTGTGTGTGTGTGTGTGTGTGTGTGTGTGTGTGTGTGTGTGTGTGTGTGTGATTGATAGGTACAACTCGTTTTAAAATTGGTTCAGTATTGAGGGAGGCGGATGCAGCCGGCAGACGCGAAACGAGTTATAACGGTAGATATGAGGGCAAATACGTCCCGTAAAAGTTTGTGCATTAAAAGTGCTTTTTTTCGCCACAGTCCGGATCAGATCACCGGTGTAATCTCTGTCAACAGCATGCTTCACTTACTGCTTGCTGTGTGTGACGACATCTCGCGGGATCTTTGTTTGTTGCCGGAAGAAAACAGAGGAGTCGTGCTGAGAGCCAGTCAGAGTGGAGTTAGCTGTCCCGGAGTTCAGTTGAAAGTTTTACTGCAACTATTAAAAACAATGGTTCGTGTTTGTGCTTAGCCGAACACCTTGCACAGCTTTCATAGGCTGCCTTTGTGGGACAGGAACATGCTGAAGTTGTGGCTAATTGTGCTACAATTGGATGTTAACACTCCTGTCCAGACACTGCGCCATGCAGGCCATCGGGTCTGCAGTGCACACTTTTCCCAAGATGACTACTGCCAGCCCAAGAAGAGAAGACATCCAATCCCGAAACAGATCACCAAACACACCTCAAGAAAACAGCTGTCCCACTCACTGCAACCAAGACATTCTTCAACAAGCAAAGATCCCACAAGATGTTATCACAGAGTGAACGGTAAGAGATTTTCCATGGCCTGATTTTCTGTGGCCTAGCTCACACTGTAGCTTTTGGATGTTGTCCGTGGACACACTTTAAGCCAGTCAGAGATGGACTCCACCAACCACAGCCTCAAAGATTATGAATATCTGCTAAAAAGAGTGTGAATACCATTCGGCAGGAGGCAGGCACAGTAAGGCATCCCAAGAGGACACATGTGGAGCTAGATCAGAGGTGGGGAACACACTACTCGCCCTGTGTCCTACTCTCCGATCCGGGCCCGGCGCCACGAGGGGGCAGGAGGGGGAATTGCCCCCTCAGTTTTGATTTTTTGCCCCCTCAGTTTAACACAGCGGTCTCCCATGCCGTCATATATAATTACATTTGTTTCAAGTCATAAACAGTTCTGTAAGTGGAAGAAATAAGAATAAATTATTAGTAGTATTAGTCCTTCTTTGTATAATTTGTGTTACAGTCGGAATTGGTTGTGCAGAGTATGAAACACCTTAATCCCTTGTTATTTGCGGTTCAGAACCATGGACAGTGACGGCGCACTGTATGCTATGTGGTTTAAGCTAGTTTTCGGTTTTTTACTTCGCGACAGTTTATTAGCAGGTAAAGATGGATATACGAACGTGGTTTTCCAAAAAAAACAAAAACCAAAACACTACAGAAGAGACTGCAGCCGTGACCAGTGGCTCCAGCAGCAGAAGTACTTTGGCGGCTGAACTTCGGTCAACTTCAGCTCCAGATGTTCCCCCGGGCCCGGCGCCAGCGGCGAGCGCGGTCAGAATGGGCGCACAGCCCTCCTAACTCTATTTGTCTTTATTGTATTAATTTACAGAAAGAAGCGACAAGCAGGGCCAGGGAGGTGAAGTTGGTCGACGAGAGAGGGAAAGAGAACATGCTTTGTCATGAGCAGCAGACCACGTTCTGTTTTGGTCTTTTGATTTTTGTTGTTCAGACATAGGCCTAGTTCATGAAATCTTAATAAATACATTATTTGAATCATTGGTCTTATGATGCTATCTGTGTTGCACTATATGAAAAAGATTTGCCCCCTCGCAATTTTTAATTGCCCCCTCAGTAACTTCATCCCACGGAAAACGGAAAACCTCATTTTACGGAAAACCTCGGGGTCGGTGTGGGAGCCGCGCAAGAGTGGTGTGCAAGGCTGGAGTTGGCATGACAGAGAGAAAAGACGTGGACACAGAGGAGCTGCTGGATCTGACTGTAGTGTGTGACGGGGTTTTTGATGTACAGCTGAGCAGACATTGTTTTAGTGTTTTTAACTGGCATGAATTGCATTTTATTATGTTTTTAGCATTTTATCAATTGTGAAGAATATTTCATTTCCCCTCATGCGTTCTGTCTAAATTATATACTGTTGGAATATTTATTCCTTAGTTTCATATCCTGGCCTATCATCTTGCTTATCCCACCTACAGGGTAAGCCTATTGGTTAAATAATCTGTCTGATTGTTTTTAGAACCTGTGAGCCTTGTTCAGAGTCCTTGCCTCTGCTAATTCCTAGGTGGTGATGTCGGCTTTTAACACATTTTAAATTTGAAAATTCATTTTAAAGTACGACCCCACTGTAGTCGCTAAGCCTGGCCACATTTCTGTCGTGTGTCAGCAGGATCAGGGTTAATGAGCAGAGTTGAAACCCACAGGATTTTTAAAAAAATATTTTGATTTATTAAAAAATCAGGCAAAATGGTGATGCCTGTTTATCCTGGTGCACCTTTAGTATCTAAGTCTGCACAACAGCAAAAAGGTTTTAATGGAGACATTGACTGGGATGGCTAAAAGGCAGGTTCAGGTGTTGGCTGAGGGTGAACGTGACACAGCAGCTAAGATCTTTTCTGCACTAGATGGCCTCTATAAGGATAAAGTCCCCATAGCAGTAATGAGGTCACAGTTTTTCAGGTGTCAGCCGTACCCAAATGAACCTGTGCAGTCGTACATCCTCAGGTTAAGGGAGCTCCATTGCAGGCTACAGCAACACGCCCCAGATGAGGCCCCCACGGACGACCATCTAAAGCAGTGGCGGCTCCAGAGAATTATTACTGGGGGGTCTATGGGGGGTCCTGATCACTGTTAGGGGGTGCTACTGAATTCGGACACAACAAACAATGACACATTAAAATAACTTAACTGAACTGAACAAGCGCCAAACAACAAGCGCAAACAATGTCTCCCTCCTCACCTCCTCCCTCTCCTCTCCAATTGTCCACTCCTGTCCTCCTCCTCCTCTCCTCTCCTGTCTCCTGTCTTTCCTACACTTAGCACAGCAGTTCGTGGTTTATTTTATTCAGGTTTACAGCATCTTCAGAACCTGCTTTACATGGACTTCGGGTTAGCTCTTGGTGCACCAGCCTGGAAAAAACAAAATAAAAGACAGTTTTAGATTCATGAGTTATTGATGACACCGTTGTTGCAGCCGGACATAACAGATGCCCCATCATAGCACTGTGCAATACATGCATTTTTGTCTATGTTACACTTGGCCAGTGTCTGTTTGACTGACTTTAGTAAAGACTGTGCATCCAAGCCTTCTGCAGGAATAAAGTCCAGAAACTCCTCATGAATGTTGTCTTCATTTAGGTAACGCAGAACAACTGATATCTGCTCTTTCTTACTGACATCTTTTGTTTCAGCCACCATTAAAGCAAAGAGCTCTCCCTGCTTAACCTCATTGCTCACTTGTTCCCTTACCATGTTGGCCATAATATCAAGCAGCTCGTTCTGAATATCATGGTGCACATATTTGGCATTTGCAGGTCCACTGGATAATTTATTTGACACAGTGCTGTCAAACTTTCCTAACAGATGTAGTAATTCAAGAAAATAACCTCTGTTGGTGGACTGCTCATCCTCTCTGTGTCCCCTCTGTCCAACCGTTTGACAAGCTGTGAACCGCAGTGACTCAACCACTGCTCGCATGTACTGTCGGTTTTCTTCAACAAGTTTACTGTGTCCAGCATCGAGTTGGGTCAGGATTCTGGATCCATGTTTCTGTCTCTCCTTAAACTCACACCATCCTTCCATGGCAAGTCGGTGTGACGCACTCCCATTGTGCTGTGTGAGTTTCTCTGCTCCTTTTCGCCAGTTTGTGAACCCGGCATGAGTGAAGCTTTTTTCTGCGTGACCACCAGGCCCACGGCCATGGTGGCGGGAAAAAATGCCTACATGCGTAACAGAATGCTGCATCTATAGACGTTGAATATTCCAGCCACGGGAATTGTTTCAACCAAGGCTGGTAAAATCTTCTCATCACTGTTTGGGAATGGGTGCCAAATGCCCGACGCGGGTACACCTTTAGATGAGGCTGCCTCGGTCCCTCTGCTGGGTCTTGGCTTATATCCACGGGGACCGCAGCTGCGGTGCTCGTTGAAGCTAAAGCTGCCTCGTCCTCCTCCTCATCCTCTCCCTTGTTGCTGTCCACATCCACAGATTCACCGCCCTCATCACCGCCACAGCCAGCACCACCGCTGTCGTCGCAGGCCCCACCGCAGACTCCACCGTCACCGCCGCCATCTAATCTTGCTAGTTTTTTAGGCCTACTTATGACAAAACGATCCATTTTGCAATCTCGCGTCTGCTAACCTGTAGCTTCGGCTTCGCGGGTCACGTCATGTCCAATGTGCTGCCTGCGTGCAAACCAGCCAATCAAATCGCGCGATACACACCAATGGCAAAGTTCAAGGGTTATTACCATTTAGTTATTGTCACGTTAATCACCAGCCAGTCGCTGCTTGGTCTTAACGTCGTCTTTTATTAGTAATTCTCGGAGCAGATTACAACCGTATCTCTCACGTTTCTGTCATGCATTTCTCACAGTCCCCTCCTGCTGACGTCCCAGTCCTGTGTTGCATTCACGTACATCACTACATCTCCCCCTTTTGAAAAGGTAGAAACTTGACTAGAATCATACACCCCAGTCGTCATAAAGAACTCTCAACTGTGCATTAACATTAATTCTAACATGGAGTATAAACAACCAAACTGAAACTAGGACTTCAGGGTAGACTACCTTCCGTCCGCAGCAACGTAGGGATTATTCTGCCCTCAGTAGTTGCTGTTCCTATTGAAAGTAAAATAAACCAACCTAAGTACTTTCGACTCTCACTATTCTTACTGTATTCTTCCTATGAACTCAGATACACTAGATAAAGGCACATTTCAACTAACAAATGTCCTTTTTCATTTGAACATTAGAACAAGATCAGAAACTGTATTAATCAGTCTTTAAGTATCTCTAAACCTAAGAGGTAACTTGATCTCACGGCCTCTAGAGGTCAGCCTTGCAGCCCCGTCTGAAGCAGGCCGCACAGGAGTCCCCTGTATTGTTTCTGAGGCTGGCAGGTCCTGAGAGGATCCAACCTCCCTGGAGACCGGTGCAGCGCGTGGACTGTCCACTGGTGGTGTTGGACTTGGTTCTGCCTGCGGCTGATGTTCAGTAGGGAGGGCCTGCAGGTGCATCCTGTTCCGCCGCACCACTGTGCCATTGTCCAGCCTGACCAGGTAGGACCGTGGCTCTGCAGACTTCCCCACTACTTTTGCAGGGGTCTTCCATTCCTTTTCCCCATCCAGCCTGACTCGGACAGTCTGTCCACTGCACAAGGCCGGGAGAGGATGGGCCCCGTGTCGCCGGTTGTAGAATCGCTTGTACGACTCCTTAGCCCTGGAATCCTTTATCTGCACCTGATCATGCTCGATGGGCGTGGCTTGCAGTCTCCTTTCCAGTGTGGGGACAGTTGTACGGATCTGCCGTCCCATCATCAGCTGGGCCGGACTGGCACCTGTTGCAGTAATGGGTGTCGCCCGGTAGCACATCAGGGCCATGTATGGATCTGGCTGTTTAAGAAGCCGTTTCGCAGTCTGCACTGCTCTTTCAGCGGCCCCGTTCGCCTGTGGATAGTGGGGGCTTGAGGTCGTATGAGTGAACCCATACTTCTCACTGAAGTCTTTGAACTCCGCTGATGTAAACTGCGTTCCGTTGTCGCTGATAAACTCCCGTGGTATTCCCCATCTGCCGAACATGCTTTTGAGATGGTTAACAACCTGGAGACTTGACGTGGAGGGCAAGTAAGCCATCTCGATGTAGCGAGAATAGTAATCTACCACGATCAGATAGTTCCTCCCTCTCAACTCACACAGGTCCGCAGCGACTCTCTGCCAGGGTCCCTCAGGCAGGGGCGTGGTGATGAGCGGCTCGTGCCTCTGCTTTGGTTTGTGCTCGATACAGAACCTGCAATTCACCACAGTCTTAATGATATCGCCGCTAATGCCCGGCCACCAGACGGACATTTTGGCTCTTTCGCGGCATTTGGTTAATCCCTGGTGGCCTGCATGAATCTGTTCCAGGATTTTGGCTCTCAGTGGTGCCGGAATCACGATTCTGTCCTGGTACAGAACCAGTCCCTCTGCTTCTGACAGGTGATGTCTGGCTGCATGAAATGCAGAGGAGGACTGGAACCCAGCCATTCTACGTGGCCAACCATTCCTTATGCAGGCGGTGACTGACTGGAGTTCTGCATCGTTCGCCGTGGCTTCTTTTATTTCTCTGAGCTTGTCTGGTGAAACCGGTTTGTTTGTCACCACTGCCTCGACGTAGGCTTTAACATGCAGGTCTGTTTCTGACTCTGTGTCGTGGCTCAGGGGACTCCTGGATAGCGCGTCGGCCACAACCAACTGTTTGCCTGGAACATGCACAGCTGTCAGGTTAAACCTCATGAGGCGCATCAAGAGTCTCTGACACCGAACTGGTGCTTTGTCCAGATCGCATGCATTGATCAGAGGAACCAGCGGTTTGTGATCCGTCTCGAGACAGAAGCTGTCCATTCCTTGTACGTACCGTGCAAACCTCTCACAGGACCACACAGCCGCCAAGCACTCCTTCTCTATTTGCGAGTATCTTTTCTCTGTCTCGGTCAGGGTCCTGGAGCAGAAAGCGACTGGTCGCAGCTCCCCATCGTGCTCCTGCAGAAGTGTTGCTCCCAAACCGAAGCTGCTGGCATCGGCACTGATAACTGTTCGACGGTTTGGGTCATAATAGGCGAGCGCTGGCGCCGTTGAGAGCATAGCTTTGGCTTTTTGCAGTGCTTGTTCCTGCAGCTCATCCCATGTCCATTCGCTCTCTTTTTTGAGCAAGTCTGTTACTGGTTGCAGTGTCGTTGAGAGGCCTGGCAGGAATTTCCCCACATAGTTAATGAGCCCGAGCACCTGCCGTAGTTCCCCGACATTGGTCGGACTGGGCATTTCCATGATGGCTCTCACTTTGCTCATATCCGGTTTTATGCCTCCAGCGCTGATTGTGTGTCCGAAATAGCAGATCTCTGACCTGTTGAAACGGCACTTCGCCTTATTGAGTTTCAGCCCAGAATGTCTGATGGTCTTCAGAACTGCATTCAGCCGCTGGTTGTGCTCTTCCTCGCTCGACCCATACACCAGGATATCATCCATCACGACCACCACGCCTTCATGATCTTTAAGCAGGGTGGACATCAGCCTCTGGAAAATTTCTGGAGCTGATGAGATGCCAAATGGTAAGCGCCTGAAGCAGAACCTTCCCATTGGAGTGATGAATGTAGTCAGTTTCTGGCTATCAGGGTCGAGAGGGATCTGCCAAAAGCCACTAGACGCATCCAGCGTGGAAAACACTTTAGCACTAGCTAACTTTGGCGTGATGTCATCCAGCGTTGGCAGCATGTATCTTTCGCGCTTCACAGCTTTATTCAAGCGTTTCAGGTCAACACACACTCTGACCTCGTCCTTATTCTTCTTCTCTGCTGGCACCATAGGCGCACACCAGTCGGTGGGTTCAGTTACCTGCTCGATGACACCCAAGGCTAGCATGCGCTTCAGCTCAGCTTCGACTTTGGGGAGGAGGGGAAATGGCACCCGCGGGGCGTAGCAGTGACATAGGGCTCAGCATCTGGCTTTAGCTCGATTTTGACTGGATCACACCTCAGTAGCCCTATCTCTCCGAAGATGTCGCTCAGATCTTCTGTGTTAACTGCATTTACTCTCCTCACTAGGCCCATTCTTTTAGCTACCCTCCCCCTAGCAGGTTTTGAGCGAACTGCCCCTTTATAACCGTCACCCAGTAGGCATATGTCTGTCCTTTATACTGGCTAGAGGCAAGGAATTTCCCTATGCATCTCACCCTCCCCGCCTGGGCTGGTGGCGTCTTGAGTTTTAACCAGGCGGGGTGTCTGTGGCAGCATGTTGTATGTCCTCTGGGTCACTACAGTGATATTAGCCCCAGTGTCTATCTTAAAGTCGACTGGACTGCCATTTACTGGCAGTGTCACCCGCCAGTCCTCATCCGAGTCGGGTTGGGTTATCACCGTGCATTCGGGCTCTACCACCGCTCCCAGGAAAAATGCCTCATCCCTCTCTATCTCCCCTGGTGCTACAGCCATGACCTCTCTGTGCAGTTTGGTTTTGCAAACAGCCTCGAAGTGTCCCATCTTATTGCATTTTCTGCATCTTTTGTTTCGTGCAGGGCAGGGATCACTTTTTGCATGCATCCTATCACATCGTGAGCAGGGGCCCTGTTTTGACTCACCCTGTTTTGGGCTGTTCTGCCAACGCCCTCTCCCTCTTACAGCTGGATGTTGCTGTGCCTTGCGTCTGACTGCATTGAGTGCAGAGTCGGTGTGCATGTCGGTATTTTGTTTTTTAATCTGCTCACTTTGCCGTGCAAACTGTATAGCTTTCTCCAGAGTGAGGTCAGGCTCGAGCTGCAGCTTCTGAGAAATATCATTGTCTAGGATGCCGATGACAATCCTGTCCCTAATGTGTTCATCTTTACTTAAGCCAAACTCACAATGTTGGGCCAACTCGTATAGGCTCCGCACGAAAGCTTCAACGGTTTCCCCGGGCTTTTGCACCCGCTTGTAGAAACAAGCGCGGTCATGGATGATATTACGTCGTGGCACGAAGTGCTCGTCAAAACTTCGTAATAACGGTCGTGTAGTCATACTCCGGATTATCCACGTCTCCATCATATACAAAAGACTCGTAAATAGGCTCAGCCTCCCTCCCTAATGCATATAGAAGAGAGTTAATTTGTACTTCCCCACTCTCTTTGTCGAGCTTCGAGGCCACTCGGAATCTGTCGAACCGGCGCCTCCAGACCGGCCACTCCGTCGGCTGGGAGAAGTCAAATGGCTCCGGCGGTCCAAACTTCGCCATTCCTCCTCGGCGTTCAGTCCGCGACTTCTGACACCATGTCACGTTAATCACCAGCCAGTCGCTGCTTGGTCTTAACGTCGTCTTTTATTAGTAATTCTCGGAGCAGATTACAACCGTATCTCTCACGTTTCTGTCATGCATTTCTCACAGTCCCCTCCTGCTGACGTCCCAGTCCTGTGTTGCATTCACGTACATCACTACAGTTATAAACAATATTATTTTGTGTATTTTTTTATCTACGATTGTAAGGCTACATGGCCTCAGTCAGACAGAGATTTTTATTTATTTATTTATTTATTTATTTATTTATTTATTTATTTATTTATTTATTATTTGGAGAGAGAGAAGGGGGGTCTCAGGGGGGTCTCAGCCTTTTGGAGGAGGGTCTGAATACCCTGCTAGCCCCTCCCTCCCGCCGCCACTGATCTAAAGGAGCAGTTCCTGCTTGGCCTGGAGGAGGGCCCTCTACTCTATGTTCTGAGGGGCATGCCCGCCAGAATCCACGTGGGATCTTCGATGCCCTTCAACAGGAGACCCGGCTGCTGGAAGAGGATCAATGTGGACGTAGGAGGACAGAGGTAACCTGCACGGCTGTTGGGGGGGGCACTAATTACTATAGATCTTGTTCTCAGGATGTTGACTGGAAGCAGGAGCTG
>JAWZSL010000343.1:0-20433 GCA_034769285.1 Lutjanus argentimaculatus | reverse complement strand
TTGCCTTTTGTACACATCAATTAAACTGTTAGCTGGTTTGCCCAGAACAGAAAGTTCCAATAATTTTGTACAAAGTGCTTTGCTCACCACTTGTTCTGGAAGCTGAACAGTGATGAATTGAATTTGTCCAACAACTCAAGAATCAACTGAAGCAATAATAATGCATTAAGGCACAGTGTGTTCTTGAGTTTTGCTCCACTTCACTAAAATTCAACCCAACCAAAAATGTCAACTTTTATCAGTACATTAATTAATCTTTGTCAAACTCTCAGCCTCACTTTTCTTCACTGATGTATCTTCTTAGAACCAGCAGAATCAAAAGAACGGGCTGCTGGGTTCACCTGCCATGTTTAAACCCTGAACATGATGATGTGGACTGCTTCATTATCTCAGGGACAATGTCTGTGTAACGCCTACCTTAATGTAGCCAGAGACAAGTGTGCTGCCATCCAGTCAATGAACTGCTGTTTGTCATTTTGTGGAAGCAGGAGAACTAACACAAACACACACGCGCGCACGCACGCACGCATACACACACATATCAACAACAACAACAACAAAGTCTTCTCCCAAGTAATTTCTCACAAGCCCACAGCTGCATTGTTCACTCACACATGAAACGCTAAAAAACATACTCCTTTTATTTGTGAGCATATGTGTGTGTGTGTGTGTGTGTATTTACCACAGTGGGCTTTGTGTGGGCTCCCATAATCTCTTAGCAGGATCCCAGTGATGCAACACACATGCTGCTTTGAACTGAGAGCTTGGACATGTGCTTCCCACACACACACACACACACACTCTCTCTCAGTCTCTATCTATCTCTGTTTCACTCACACATACTAATTATGTTCTGAATGTTGAATTTTGCAAAACAAATATTGTTCTTTTTCAAAGTGTACTAGTAGTTTTGCTTTATATGTAGAACAAAATAAGTTAATACGGACTTAAAAGGTGAAATAATGGTAAAAGGAGCATGGTAATACATGCGCCCCAGTGACTGGTTCACTTCCATCACCCTGCATATTAACACATTCCTGTCATTCGTGACTGCCTGTCTCAGATTGAACACACAGACCTGATTGGTAACACTGTCATGCATTTCCAGCACCATGTCCAGCACAAAGACTGTCGAGTCGGTCCTCCCATTGGCCTTGATGAACCATTACTCATTTTACACAGTGGACAGGGCTATGAGCTGGTTGCAAACTATGTCAACAATGCTCTTACAACATGTGCACCCCAGCTTACAGAGAGCTGCTCAGCATGCCAAAGCCTGCTATCCAAGAATACTTGGATGTTAAAGCTAATTTAAAGAGGCAACATGCTCCAGCGCCAGTCCCCTCCTGCATCCTCAAGTGGCAGAAGTGGTGTAGTTCCTGGGGAAGAATGTGATCTTCCACATTCTCCCAGGAGACAAGAATGAAGGGTTTTATTCCTGTTAAGATCTCAAACCAAAAAAATAATTCGGGATGAGGCTGATTTTTGAACTGATCAACATGTATATTATGAATTGGCCTTTTCACGTGTTGACAGTCAGAGGTGGAACATGTATATCCCAGTGATTGGTTAACTTCCATCAACCTGTGAGATACTTATCAACACATCCTTGTCATTCATGACTGCCTGGCTAAGACTCAGGGTTTCAACACACAGACCTGAATGGTGACCCTGTCATGCAGTTCCAAGACCATGTCCAGCATAAAGACTTTCAAGTCGGTCCTCCCATTGGCTTTGATGAACAATTTGTCGTTGTGCTGCTGACTATGTCAACAGATGCTCTTAAGATGTGCACATCCCTGCTTACACAGAGCTGCTCAGTGTGGCAAAGCCTGCAATACATGAATACTTGGATGTTAAGGCTAATTTCAAGAGGCAGCATGCTCCAGTTTGACAGTCCCCTCCTCCATCCTTGAATGGCAGGAGTGGTGGGAGGCAAAGGTGGTCTTGGTCAATTCACCTCATGAGAGAATGTGCATGCACACTGTGGTCCTCCATGGTGCATAACACAAACCTCTGCTGCGAGTGGATTCCTTCTCTCACAAGACATGGCCTACAGCTCTCCTTTACATGTTCACCCAAGTTCCCCTGATTCTTGGCGTCATAGCGTGCATTCAGGAGGAGAATCTAGCGGTCATTCTTCGAGCAGCAGACTGCACAAGCGCAACTTGTTTCTCAATACGTTGCAGCAGCTGGTCAGCAAACCGTTGCAGCACCTCCAAGTGGCAAATAGTCATGAGACCCAGTTAAATAGCATCTGCTGAATTGTCATTCCAAACTAAGACTGATTAACAAATGCTGAAAAGCCAACACAAACAACTTGATTTCAGCTCTATCCAGGTTAAAGGATAGGATTACATGCTTTGCAAGTATGTCTTAAAACAATCCTCATATTTTCATGCACACTGAAATCACTGTTGGTTACTTGATAACCAAGAGATCCATTCTTAAAGCAATGCACCCTCAACTTAGCTTACCAGTGATGTTGACGTTCCTGTTGTCAACCCAAGTCCATTACTGGAAATCTGTCTAAAATGTCTGAGTCAATGTTTCTTCCCAAAACAAACTAGTCCTGTCCAGTACAACTGCATCTCACTTCTGAAGCTGTGTCCTCTAAAGGCACCCTGTAATCCAGCAAGGTTCTAGAATGTTGATGCTGTACTTGACCAATCAGAATCGAGTACTTAACAAAGCCATGTAATAAATTTAGAATATTTTCACAGTTTTACCCTGCTGTCAGATGTCCTTTTCTTACAGAAAACCACTGTTTTACGCTGCCTGGCCAAAAAAGAAGTCATACACTCTAATATTTCACTGGACCGCCTTTAGCTTTGATTATGGCACACATTCACCATGGCATTGTTTCAATAAGCTTATGCAATGTCACAACATTTATTTCTGTCCAGAGTTGCATTAGTTTTTCACTCATGCTTCGTGAACCACTCGTTCACTATTTGAGCCCGATGAATCCTGACATTGTCATCTTGGAATATGTCCGTGCCATCGGGGAAGAAAAAAAATCCATTGATGTAAAAACCTGCTCATTCAGTATATTCAGGTAGTGAGCTGACCTAATTTTTTGGGCTCATAACGTTGTTGAACCTCGACCTGAGCAACTGAAGCAACCCCAGATCATAACACTGCCCACACAGGCTTGTACAGTAGGCACTAGGCATGATGGGAGTATCACTTCATCTGCCTCTCTTCTTACCCTGATGCCCCCATCACTCTGGAACAGGGTAAATTTGGACTCATCAGACCACATGACCTTTTTCCATTGCTCCAGAGTCCAATCTTTATGCTCCCTGGCAAATTGAAGCCTTTTTTCCAATTAGTCTCAATGATAAGTGGTTTTCTTAAGGCTACACAGCTGTTTAGTCCCTTGAGTCCTCTTCACATTGTGTGCGGAAATGCTCTTACTTTCATTATTAAACATAGCCGTGAGTTCTATTGTTGATTTTTAATGATTTGATTTCACCAAACATTTAAGTGATCTCCTCTTAACCTTTTAAAACACTGAAATCACACAATAACAAACTAAAGGATCGAGGCAATGGTAGCCAAGCAATTCCCATGTTCTGCAAGGTACAATTACAGAATTTTTCCGGTGGAGTCTGGTTGCTTTGGAGAGAGTGATATTTGGCATATATAACAGTGGTTTCTTGTCAGAAAAGGCTGTGTAACGGCAAGGTAAAGCAGTCAAAATATTCTAGATACAGCGTACACTGCTGACCCTATCCACAGCAGTACATTGCTTGGCTTCCTGCACTGGTACTCCAAACTGGGGCCATGCTGACAAGCAAACACCTCAAAAAACCCCTCTTCAAATCATTCAGACTAACCCTTTAAGTGCTTCCCTTCATGTCTGACAGTAAATGTATCTTGTGCCAGATCTAATGGTTATTTTCTGTATTGATTAAGTTCTTGATTATTTTTTTAACTGAATCTATTGGTGCATTTATTCATTTAGTCTATACAATAAAAGAAAACTGAAAAAAATCCATCACAAGGGCCTTTTTTTCCAAGAGCCTAAGGCTATGATTTCAATGTGTTTGTTTTGCCTGACAAACAGTCCAAAACACAAGCAATTGGTATCAATATAAACAGAGAAAAACACCCGATCTTGGCATTTGAGAAGCTGGAAAACACTGAATGTTTGGTATTTTTGCTTGTGGTGAAAAGAAACATATTTTCTGGTTTTAAAAAACACACTTTAATATACTAAAACAGAAAAATACATAATATTTACTGATAAAGTGTCAGTGTGAGAGAAAGACCAGATATAGAGAAGAAACACCATAATGAAAATGCAGACATTTTTTTTGTCTCCTCCCCTTCCATCCAGATTGAATTAACACCATTTCTCATCATTAGCTTGTCCTCTTTTTCCTTTAAATCACTGATCATCCCATTAGGCTGACTGCATCCTCTTCTCATGGCATCAATCTCATTATCCAGTCCATCCCCGCCTCCTCATCCTCGTCCTCCTCCACGTCCTCGTCCTCGTCCTTTTCTTCTCTCTCTCTCTCATATTCTCAGCTGGACTCTGAGCCTAAACCCCCCTCCGACGTCCCATTGAGATTCCTGTCATCCCAAAATAATCCCGGAAAGAGGAGAGGGTAGGCCAGAGAGGAGAGGGTGAGAGGCTATGATATCGCTCCAACTGAATAATGAGTTAGTGAATGAAAGAGAGAAGTGGCAGTGGTACAAGAAGTGTAGAATAATGAGCAGGAATGAGTGTGAGAGAATAATTAACACTCCTGTGCACCAAAGTCATTGTATTTTTTTTCCCTACTTCACTTTGTTTTTTTTTTCCAGGGACAGTTCACCTCATCAGCATTTCTGTGACTCTGCCTGTTTCTCCTGGCTGGTTTCTCACCGTATGGTCCCAAAGCACAATGCTCATTCAGCAGATACCCTGAATTATCAGGTGTGGCTTCACTGGAGAAGACAATTCCATCTCCACTGACACACAAGAGATTTACCTCCTTGAGTGCTGCAGCTCATCAGCCAATAACCTAGTATATAAGCCTCTCCAGCTCACTCACTCGTTGCCAGATTGTTCTTGGCCCACATGCAAGACTGTCCAGTGTTCCTTACCTGCCTGATCTCCTGCTGCTGACTCTGCCTGCCTCTGACCTGCCTGCATCATCTGTCTCCCAGTAAATGGCACCAGCCTTCTGTCCCTGACCACGAATTCTGCCTCAGTGTCTCTGGTTTCTGCCTGCCCGTGGGTGTGTGATGTTTCCCCTCGACGATGCTTCAGTGTGAGTGCCTCCACCTTCCTGCCTGTTGTCTGCTGCAGCTCAGAGACACCACACTTGTTCCCTTGTGTGTGCTGTCCTTTCCCCTAATTGTTCCCTTGATCCCTTGCCTGGCTTCTATTCACCTCCTGCTTGTCCCTCGTCAGCTTGTCTACCTGTCCTGACTTCTCACCTGGTTATGACTCCTCTCTGATACCTCTGCCTGTGAATGAACTGAACTGTTTGGGTCCGAGGGTACACGTCTTTGCCCTCAGTCCTGCTTCCAGGTTTGGTTCAACTCATTCCCCAAGCCTAAGACCCAGAGACTGTGTGTAGGCTCTGAGCCCGAAGAATGAGCCATTGCCTCTGTTTCTTCATCTGCCCAAGTTCTTGTTTTGCTTGTGTATAACTAAAGGTCATTACCAAACATTACTCTGTGCCTGTGTGCTGCAAGTGGGTCCAACCCACACCCCTGACAAATGAAGACCAATGCATGAGTCAGGTCTAACCTTTTGCTCTGCCTAGAGACGACGAAAAAAAAAAAAATCTGATTGGCTAACTCTTGGGGTGGCAGTAGCTTTATCTGTAAAGACTTGGCTTGGGGACCAGAGGGTAACTGGTTTAAGTCAAGCTCAGACCAGAAAGTAGAAAAGAGTAGACAGGTAGCTGAGAGATGCCAGTCCACCTCTTGGGCACTGTCAGGGTGTTCTTGAGCAAAGCACCAAACCCCCATCTGCTCAGGGTGCCTGTTCCTGGGCAGCATCCATCAACCTGCCACCTCTCCCACAAGAATTGCATGTGTGTATACAAGACTGTAAATAATTAATAGTGGAAAAAAAATATTGAATTTTCCCTGAGGGGGACTAATACAAGGGCATTCTTCTTCTGGAATTAGAAGAGAATAATTATTAGACAAAAGAAATTAAACGTGTGACCAGACAGTATTTAAGACCAATGCAATGACTATATAAACCTAAGGGTCATTATAGGCTGCAACTTCATACGTGTTGACACAATACAACTTTATACGTTCAAGGAGAACAGGAGATGTGCATTCAGTTCACCATTAAAATGTTTATTTAAAAATAACATTTTTGTTGCTAGAGACCTGAGAAAAGAGAAAAACTAAGTTTAAGACAAACAATTTTTATTTGACTATAATAAATAGCTAAAACAATTACCATCTAAAAGTACAAGGTCAACACCAGTATTTGTTGGAAGCAAATAAATAGGCAGGGTTCTTGCCACGGGGAGATTCTATCGCAGACCCCCAATGATTACCACCAGGTGAGCCCACTGTAACAACAACACTGCAACTCACACTGCAAAGGGAAGCAAAACTACAAAACCCTGTTAGGCCTACCACACTGCACGCAAAGTTGAGGATCCCATGTGTACTCCCCGCAGTTCGTCCCGCTGCCTATAAAAAAAAAGTGAAACAAGAACAAGGGGTGAATCTCAGTTGGTTCAGTTCACAATGGTGTAAAAGACATTACTAAATGCAACTATAGAAAGTGTAGCAGTTAGTTGTCACAACAACAATGTACAAGTCCTGGACAGTTCACAGTAAAGCTAAGGTTGAATCCAATTCAACAGAGTAGCCCAGTTAGGCCAGATGACGTAGATGGACTGGTTCAGGCAAAGCAGCAGTCTGGCACTTAGTCTGCAATGAGGGAAAACATGGTCAAAATCATTTCCCTCACCTGGCAAAAAATACTTTGGAGGGACTTACCCTCCTACATTACCACACCAGTTTAGGTTACCTTGCTCACTCTGAGGCCCTGATATGAGGAGACACTGGGAAGATCAGCAGGCTGACTACTCTGGCTCAGACAAGGAGGAGACAAAGGCTGAATTCCCTAAAGGATTAAAATATTATACTGTTAATGATAGGCCTACAGGCAACCAAACAATTGCAGTTATCGATGGCCCACCTCTTCAACATGGGGTTACAGAGCATACATCAGCCAGGATCAGTCAGAACACAGCTTTACTACAACTAAATATATGAGAAACCTCATTAGATTTCAACTCAAACCATACAAACAATATTTCTCCCAAGATCTCCCTTACCTGCCCACACCAAGCAATCCTACCACACATCTACCAGGATTCAGACAAAGAGGCACTAATTGCCCACACCTGTCCTTATAAAGGCAAAAAACTCTCTCTGACCCTACATACAGCATAAAACTGACTCCCCAGTTTTATGCTGCAGTCTGCTGGGGAGGAAGTTTGGGAAAAAAGCAAGCAAGGAGGCTGGATAAGCTTGTGAAAAAGGCTGGCTCTGTGATCGGAGTAAGGATGGATTCTCTGGAGGAAGTTGTGGAGAGAGACACAATGAGGACGGTGGAGGCCATCCTAAACAACATGGATCATCCACTGCATAACATCTTGATGGACCAAAGAAATAATGGTGGTGGAAGGCTTCTCTCTCTTCGTTGTAGGACAGAGAGATACAGAAGATCTTTCATACCAACTGCCATCAGACTCTATAATTCTTATACAAATAGATGAGACTACAGACAAATGAATTTCCCCTTGGGGATCAATAAAGTATTTCGTATTCGTATTCGTATTCGTACATGTCAGCCCTCACACATGGGCCTAACATTTGAAAATGCTGTGTGGGCTTCTCTTAAGGCCTAGAAGGCCCTATGGGTCGCCCTCTAAAAGAATCCAAGTTGAATTTTAGTGAAATAAAGGTCAGCATGATAGCATCAGCAAACTCTATTTGTTTACTTTCCCTACGTAAATCAATTTAGTTTCACTCCATGTTTTTCTCCTGGCTCTATGCAGCACCACAGGCAGCAGGGCTCATTCTAAGGTAATGAAAACAAACTTATGAATATTATATTCTATTTCTGCCATATTCTGCCGATAAAACCCCCCATAGGTGTCATTTATACTGGGATGGGGACATGTCCTCATCAAGCACAATTTGTTAGAAATGTTCTGAAAATAGCTGCACCAAGAAATGTTAACTGGCAAATGAGAATGCTTTGAGAATTGTTAACAAAAAGAAAACAAAACGTGATTGGTTGATTGACTCATGAACTCTCTGTTTGATATTATTTTACTTTTTAAAGGGAAATGACAATCACCCTATACTGTTAGTTGCAACTGAAACTGTTGGAAAAGCTTGTTTTTAATGGCAGGCTAAGAATAAAAATAAGGCAGTTCCCCAACTTCTTCATCAGGACATCCAAAGAACAGCCTGTGTCTTATCTTATTGGTCCACATTGTGGAATGTTTGACTGTTGCAGCAAAAGTCTTTTTAACCAACAAAGTCAAAGAGATATCCTTTAGAATGCTTCACAGGTTTTATCCAACCAATCATTATTTGCAGAAAGTGAAGAGAGACATTGATGTAAATTGTGTTTTTTGTGGAGATGTTAGAGAAACGCTGGTGAATTTATTTTGGTCTTGCCCACATACAAAACAACTGTGGAGTAAACTGTCATGATTTATTGCTGATCATATCTACCCTCACTTTATATTGCTCTGGAAAAATGTGGTTTGGCTACACTGAATATAACAGAAATCTCAGCTCACAGTTCTATTTGATCGATTTTTTTATTTTGTCCAAAAAATTTATATTCACAGATCTAAATTCACCAGGATAAAATGTATTTTTTTAGAGCTGACTGCTTACATCCAACAATACATTTTTTCCTGTATCTAACTGTGCAAATAAGAAAGCGGTTATGACTTATAACCTTTGTAAGCTTGACTAGATATATTTATTAAATCTTTTTTCACATCCTCCAATATAAATGCAGGTTGTAGAAAATGTGCAGGTCATGGACTCTCTAATCTACACCAACTCCATCAGGATGGCAGCTTAATCATTTGAACAGTTAAGGAAAGAACAGACTGTTTTAGAAATGTACAATTAAGGAATTTTTAACAGACATAAAGAATGGAACCCATTTCAATTGAGGAGTATTTGATTAAATGTCTAACAGGAAATGGGGGTAAGAAACTTATATGTCACTTTTATCTGATATTTTCAGCCATGACCCTAAACAATACACTACAGATAAAATGGAGATGGAAAAACAAAATGAACACAGATCTACCACAGGAAACATGGGGAGAAGTATACACTGAAGCACATTTTTCGGACACCAGAAACAGTGGCTAAAATTGGCTTAATGTGCTCAATGCTCAAATAAATGTTGGAGAAATTGTGCTACACAAACTGGCAACCATACCCACATATTTTGGACATGCTCTAAATTAAGAACATCTCCCCTCACTAACCCCTACCTTCCTTTAATCTTTCTTTTTTTTTACTTTTGGAATTTTGTTTATCATCTTTTTCTAATTTGTACCTGTATTTTATTCCAAGCATTTCTACTTTAAGCTGGAGTGAAGTTTTGTTTTTGTTTTATTGCATTTTGTTTGTCTATAAGCCATATAGATACAGGTGCACAAAACAGAAAAACAAGAGGGAAAATATGTTGCTGAAGCTGAAATAATGACATTTTTTTAAAAGAGATTACAGAATTTAGATTCTTTTTCATTTATTTTTTCTGTCTTATCTAACATCCTTTGGTCCCCTGGTGTATGTCTGATTTTTTACAACTATATACTCAGGTTGTCTACACAAGAGGTTTATATTTGTTACATATCTTTATTTGTTTCAATCAAGTTGGAGGAAAAAAAAATCTGTTAATTGGATGTTAAACAAGGCAGATAAATTTAATCTAACATCTAAAGGTAAGACTGGTGATATTGGATATTATATCTCTGGGCTAACTTACTGCACTGTTGTTCCCTACAGTAGATGTGATATTGGCAGTGTTTGATTTATTGACATGGTGTTGCAGTTGTGGATGTGATGGATGATGTTACTTATGCTGTCAGTATTGTTTTGCATTTTATGCTGAGTATTTTTATGTTGACAACTCTGTAGTAGCCTATGCCCTTTTGATGCATCATTGTGTGATTTTTTTTTTTAACCTGCATAATTAAGGACTTGCCTTACCTATAAATATATCATTAATTATTGTTATCATTATCATTATTATTAATTATATAACAATTTCATTTGGGATGAAGTTTTTGTCTTATTGTTATTGTTGTTTATTTGTATTTGGTGTACTGGTGTGGGATAGAAATCATTGCAGCACAGTGATCAACAGTCAGTATGTAATTGTAGATTACTTCCCTTCATGGATTTTTTAAATGTCAAAACTATTCAACCTGTCCCTGCTGATCATTGTCAGCCTCTCTGTACACAAAGTGCAGCATTCATTGTGAAAATGGACTAGTTGATATCCAGCCAGCATCATTTCCAAATGTTCCAAAAACTGCTTTAACTACACTTTCATGGGTAAACATTGATTTGATTTGATATACAGTGTATAAACACCCACAGGGTTGCTTTGCTGCATCACATTGCCTTTAGTACAAGTAGGTATTAGTTTTAATCATTTTTAAACAAATTGTACTTGCGTTTTTTACACGGTTCTATGTTTTTGCCTGTTAGAAGGTTGTATAGAAAAAACAAAATACACCTGAGCAGCACAACGCCCAGCTGATCAGACGTGCTCTGCAGAAGGAATACTGCAACAGATGTGCCAGGCACATCTGTGCCCCCTGCATTTCGGCAGAGGAGAGAGGAGGGAGCCTGTGCAATTTTGGAGTAAGGGGCAAACTGAGGCTGTGTTCTATATAATGCTCAAACAACCAATGCATCCTCATACCTAAAGGCCAGAAAAGGTCGCTTGTCAGTTACTCCCAAAACAACATATTACTGGTGGAGAGTACCAGCAGCAACAGGCTTACCAAACCTTAACTAAGTTACATAGGTCACGTGACATAACACTTGACATTACACACATGGTTTAAGTTGTAAAATGGTTGCAGTTTGGTTAGGTTTAGGCAATAAAACGATTTGGTTAGGTTTAGGTGGTTTGGGTTAAAATAACTACAGTATGTATGTCACATGACAGGAAGGATGCGACAGACGTCAAGTCACTTGCTAGCTAGCTTGTTTGAGCCATCCATCCACTCCACTGCTTAAAATGCAGACTTTCTCACTCCTTATACTCTTGTCATATTTACTACGTCCACCAGGAGGTGCCGCTGAACAATAAACAGACATATCAGTCAGAATAAACTGCTTGCACTTGCGACCAACACCCACGTTTTTGTGGGGAGGACGGGCTGAAACAATGACAAGTGAGTCATTTATGTGCTTTTACCCCCACCACAGCCCTGGTCCTCACAATTTCTTAATACAAAGTGATGCCCTTCAATCTCTCCAAATATTACACACTAGACCTTTAACTGCTTTTTTTCATTTGAAATTTAGTTTTACCACATGCAGAGTTGCTACAGATGTCAGCTGGTGATTGATTCTGGTTGATGAGAAAACAGACTTCTAAAGGAGTCTTGGCATCCTTTTTTCCCCTGGATGGAGTCAGCAGCAGTCATTAGGCCCAGTAATCCTGATGTCCATTTGATTTAGCCTGAGAGAAAGAGAGAGACAAATAAAGATGGCAGGAAAAAAGGAAGAGACAGACAACATAGAGTGAAAGAGAGAAGAGAGTTTGGTCTAAATCCGGGCAAACATGGGCATTTTAGACATCAATCAGTGGATTCAATCAGAGGTAAATAAAATCTGTGCTTTTCTTCTCAAGTTTAACTTTGGTGAACTTTGGGAATTCAAGCCATTGACCTACAGCAAAGTGTGAAACTGCTACCTTTGAGGGAACCAAACTCCAAAAGAGTCCAAAATGGAGGAAGCTATTTTAGCTTAGCTGTGTTGCACCTACAAAGAGACAAGGTTTGCAGACAGTTGAAACAGGAGTTAATGGTATGAATATCTCTTAAACTGTGTGAATGTATGTCCTGTTAGCATCCAAGCTAGCTAGACTGCTAACTGCCTGCTGACTTGCACAGGTTGAAGCAAGTTATTGTTTTTCAAGTCACAAATAGGTCGCAAGTCATTGGACTCAAGTTCCAAGGCAAGTCCCAAGTGAGGACCCATGTCAAGTTCCAATTAACTTTGAGTTTTGAGCCCTAAACAAGTCATAATTCACTGATTGTAATGCCATAACAACTTACAGCTCTTTGTGCGACTTGAAATGTTGAACAAAGTTGGGTTCACTTGAGTTGAGTTCACTTGCACATTTTGCAAACTGAATTTAAATTTTTCTTGACCACATCATAGTTTTTGTATGGGAACTAAATGATCTTTGGTCTCATTTTTTGCAACTGGAACTCAGTAACGTAACACTAGTTCTTCATGGTTCTCTTCTGCAACTTGACTGGATGCCATTGTACTTGGCAAACAGAATATAACCATGGTGCATTTTTGTCAGGATCAGTATCTTTGTTGTGTTTATTTCTTTCACAACAGAGAGTAATGCCTCAATTCAAACTAAAATGAAGTTGATCTGTTTTACAAGAGTCAAACGATCCTTCAAACTAGACTGATAGGCTATTTTCAATCTCTCCAAAGGTTCTTAGACACGGCTCAGTTTACATCCCAAAATACCAAAGCAATATAAAACATTTCAATCACTCTGTGGTATTGCCACATGTGATCACCCTGTGGCTGCTGAAGTAGAGACATTTCACACAATATCTTGGAAAATTTTAACTCATCGTCAAGATTTTGAACTTCAATCAGAGGTACATCACATGATAAAGACATAGTACAACCTCATATTCAGTCAAAGGATGCAGCACATACAACCTTCCATACCTGTTTGTTGCCATGATATGTATTCAGGTTGCGTTTCACGCAGTAGCTGGAAGCCGTACAGGTGTGAGTCCATCAGCGCAGTGGAAGCCACCATGAAATAGTTGCACTGAGTTGGATGGAAATGCATGGAATAAATTCAGCCTGTGGAGTGTGTGGAGCATGGACGCTGTGCAAGCTCTGAGGTACGGAACTAATTTCTGCCCCTGCACAGTCCCATGGAAAGTAACATGATTATTTTTGGAAAGAGTAATGGGTCAGGAGTTTGGTGCTGCTCTCTGTAAGCAGCTACAACTTCATTCACGCAAGTGAAAGGCCTGCAGCTTGTGAATTAAATGAATTCACACAAAAGATTGCTTCATTCCTGTTGCTGCTGTCATTGCTGCTGTAATTTTTCATGACACTTGAGAAGGTGGTAATCACGTCTGTAAGGAATAGGAAGGGAACATAAACAATGGCTGATTAATTTGTAAATGAAAAGACAGGCAGACGTCATGGGACACTGGGTAATTTGTACTGTTTCAAAGCACATAGGCCCACATGAATCATTCATGATCTCCAAATTATTGCAGATCTCTGATAACTGAACTATTAATTCTGTGTAAATAGTTCCTTTAAAGTTCCCATGAAGTCAAAATGTATCTTTAAAGATTGTGCAAAGCAACAATAAGTATGTGTTCTGGGTTTGTCACACCCCAGAAGCATGTTGTAAACCACCCAGCCAAATTTGAATGATTAAAAAAATCACAAAGTTTAGCAAACTGGGTCTCAAAATCAGCCACCAGAGCCAGAGAACAGTGACATGGTGGTGTATTTATTTCTTCTGTGTCAGGTTGTTGGACCTGAAGTGAGCTTAAGTGAACTGCTGGGCTGATTTGGACTGAGAGTTGCTGAAGGTACAGACCTCTCTCCACAGCGTTCAGTGCTGGAGAAAGGTTTGGCTCCATGCATACACACTCTGCTATAAGGGAAAAAATGCCCTTCCTTGTTTGCATATCTTTAAACCAATCACATGTCTTGAGTGCTGCTGCAAAATAGCGTCAAGGGGGAACTTGTTTTGGTGGAACATTTGCACATCAGGAGGCAAGCTCTGGCATTAAAATGACTACATCACCGCAAAAGAAAAGGTAGCAGGTAGTAGCTTGTTTACATTTGTACTATTAGTGTCTCAGATGCTAATTTTCCATTTTCAGCATGTGATTGCAGCTAGGTTGTTCTTGTTTCCCGGGAACTTTGAAAATGCAGATAGTGGATGCTGCAATACCACAGCAAATGGCAGGACTTATATCTGTGTGCATCTGGTGTGTCAGACTAGGTGGTGTCTCTCGTGCATTGTTTTTTTTTTTGGGAGGGGGGGGTATATAGTGTTCGGAGACCATGGCTCCAGCAGCCATATTTCAGGTCCAGCCAAAAAAATCCTCAGCACAGAAATTGTGAACAATAGTTTAACGGTCACAATTCAGTACTATATAGTTTTCAGTGTTTTCATGTTTTCAGCAACTACGTTCTAAAATGTATAATGTGTTTAGCAGGGGCGTAGAATTGGGTAGGGACGCTAGGGACATGTCCCTACCAATATCCAGCCTCTAATGTGTAGTCACTATCAATACAACCGCTGTCCGTAGTGTTTAGTCAATGATTATGGCACACAAATGGTTAACAGTCGGTCTCTGCTAGAAGTCCCTCCTCTAACCTAAATATTGCTCTCCAATTGGCTCTGCCGGTTTCTCGCTAACGTACATGTGATTGGCCATCCCCGCTGTCACTCCATCTGTTTGTAAAAGCTACTTGCAACCTGTTAGTTGGACAGGACAGGAGGCAGTGCATGTATCTGCAACCGCGAGTGTAAGTAGGGAGGGCAACCGAAAAATGTATTTCCGGAAATCAACATGAATATTATGATTATAATATCAGTCTAACCTTAAATTAATGTGTTCTGAACAGTAATTGCCCTTACGTGGGATTTTAATGTGATAAACTGACTGTTTTCGTGGCTTTTAAACGAACATTCTGTCAATATTACACTGACCTGACAGAAATCTGCCAGCAGTTCTGTTACAGACCGGCGTAGGCATGTGTTTGGTTCTTTCAAATAGGAACAACCAGTGGACACTAATCTGCTTGTATTTGAGTATTAGTGACAAACCATTAACATATATATTTTCTACATTTCATTTATGTTTTGTTGTATTGTATTTATGTATTTCCAATGTTGTTGATGGACAGTATGTTAATTGACAGTATGATGCACAGTTGCACTACAGCCCTACAGCCCTGCACTACAGAGTAAAGATGAGAACTCTTCGAAGTTGCTTCCTTGTCTTTCATTAGTTGCTTTAACCTATAACATTGCAGCATGCATTAAATTCTTGTACTCTCTTTAGATATTCAGATATGCATTATAAACATGTCAATTACTGAATTTTTTTTTCTGACTATGATTGTTTGCTTGTTTGATCAGCTCTACATGACGTGAAATTATGATTGCAAATACAAAAAAAAACATCAACTTTCAGGAGTGCTGCCTTGGAGCACTTTTGTGTCCCCACCAATGTCAAAATCAAACCTACTCCCTTGGTGTTTAGAAGAAAAGCTCCCTTTTCTTTCACACAGTCTTTAAGTATTTTTATCACATATGTATTGTGCTATGCATCACCTACACATCAGCATCTGGCCTAACAAGGACAAAAAGTCGTTTTGTGCATATTCTCTGGTGTTTTAATGGTTTTCAGAGTTTGTCTTTTCATGAATAACGATTCAAAGTTTCAGACGACTCATTCTGCTCTTAGGGACTTCAGGAAATTTGCATCCAATAAAATGCTTTTTTACTAATGAACCAGTGGAACAAAGGAGAATACATCCGTTCACTGGAACTATTTCAGGCAGAGGGGCCTTCCTGTACAAAAGTACAACTTTATTCACTGATTTGGGCGAAACTGGATCATACTTTATGGAGAAAATTGGAGAAAACTTTAAGCTTGTCTGCAGTTTCTTCTGCTACAAAAGTTTCTGAAATCCAAACTCTTAAGTGAAGTGATGTAACAATAGCAAACTAGCATGTAATATCCCTGAATACAGTAATTATGTCTGGCAGCCATCCAATCAATCCCTCACTGCATCCATCAGTCACTTCACTTTATTTAAGAACCATAATCCATGATCCATACAGATGAACAAAACACTAAAACTGTGAAGAAATCCAAATCAGGATCGACCCCTCAAACTAATCTCCTTTCCCTTTCGCTGTATAATCTAACTTTCCACTAAATTTGATTAAAATCTGTCAAGTTTTATGATTATCCTCATACAGACCAGGCAGTCAAACCAGACTCCTCCACTCACAGCTCTTCAGTGCCTCCCAAGTTTATTTCTTACACAATTAATTCACACTAATGCATTTTAGATAGCATTTAGGTTGTAATATACATCTTTGTATGTACAAGACATATCATTAGTGATGTAATATCCGGGGGTTTCGGGTCGTTCAGAATCAGACACCCTCACCAGGGTTGATGAATCCCTGGCTTGTGTCCCAGTAACACTTACACTCCGTGGCTCCCTTAGTTAGATCCACTGCCATGTAGAGGATCTTTCTGCTGCCTCAGTGACACTCTTTATTGCTTTTGTTTTCACCCCATGTCATTCCCAGGAGACTCAGCGCTTTGCAGAGGGACCTGTCTGTGTTCCTAGGTCGGCCTTTATTTGCCAATCTAGAGCTGTCAGGAGGATCCCTAATAGTGAGGTCCTCTGGGGCTGTGGAGCTCTCCTTTCCTGATAAATGTGATTTATCTCTGAGCTGGCTGGAGACCCCTGCTGTTGATGATGGCATGGTGGATTGCATGACCAAGAGCTGAACGTAGAATGAACCGATTCAGCCTCTTCAGTCAACGTACAATTAAGACAACGTTACACTTTCAAATTGCCTGCATACGCCAAAGTCCAATTTTGATAGCCCAGTCCTTCCTTATACTTTTATACAGTCATGTGAGCTTCGTTGTCATGGTGATGTAAGCTGCCATTGTGGTTAACATTCTGCAGCTGTTGCAGCTTGGTTAGGTTTAGGGAAAGATCATGGTTTGGGGTAAAATAAGGTTGCTTGCAGAACTAGTCTCACATAGCCAGACCTCTCTCCTCAGTGCTCAGCACTGTAGAAAAGTCTGGGTCCACACATACACATTGTGTAGGGGACAAAATGCCCTGCCTTGTTTGAATTTCTTTAAACCAATCACAAACGTCTTCGGCAGCGCTAAGCCCAGGACGCAGTGATGCTGCTGCTGCAAAATAGCGTTAAGGGGAACTTGCTTTGCAGGAATATTTGCATGTTGGGAGGTGAGCTCTGGTATTAAAATGACTACATCACTGAAACAGAGAAGGCAACAGCTGCTAGCTTATTTATGTTCATACCATTAGTGTCTAAGGCACTAATTTGCCGTTTTCAGCATGTAGGTTGCAACTAGGAGGTTGTCTTTGTTTCCCGAGGATAGCGGATGCTGCGATGGCACTTGAAGCAAGCAACCAATGGCAGGACTTTTTTTTTTTTTTTTTAAAGTTATGTTTTTGGGCTTTTTGCCTATATAGGACAGCTGAAGAGTAGACAGGAAATGGGGTGAAGAGAGAGGGGATGACACGCAGCAAAGGGCCAAAGGCAGGAGTCGAATCAGCAGCCACTGCAGAGGACTGATAGCCTCCATACATGGGGCGGACGCTCTACCAACTGAGCTACAGGGCCGCCCCAATGGCAGGACTTTTACCACAGTGTGCATCCGGTGAGTCAGACTATTGCATAGCTGAAGTTACGTACATAAGTAGTTAGGTTACGTATGTGATATAAGTATGTGACATACATGACATAAGTTACGCATGTTACGCAAGTCAACTTACCCACATAACAGGAGGAGACGCGAGCGAGAATGAAAAGAGAGCACACCTGAAAACTACTGACTTTGAAACTGGAGCAAAAGGTGTCATGTTGCTTGATGACATGACTGTCAACACATAATTTTCACTGTCTGCTTGCTGAGAACCATGAGGGTCCCGCAGAAAAAACAGGGGAGACATCGAGTCTGTAGATTTGATCAGGGAAGACGAAGTGCTCTAGCTGCCGATAGCTACTTAGCTCAGGTAGCGGCCCTATTAGACTGGGACACAGCCTCTAAAACCAACAGAGACCAGTTTGACAACCAGGAATACAGTAACATTACCGAGGTGATGGACTGGACTCTGACTCCGGGGCGATGATGGCACTGCGGGCTCAGGCGGGGACAGGAGGTATAAAGCAGTTCAGGAGCGAGTAAGTTAGTAAGTATTTTATGAAGTTGGATTGTATTCCTGTGTTTTGAACACTGAGACTTGAGTGAGGTTATACTGTGTTGAAATAAATTAAGAAGATATTCAGTCTCCCTGCTGGTCCTTCCAGGAATCAGTCTGTTCAGGATTGCTTTGGTCATTAGCATTTAACATGCAGCTCGCTTTGTGCCCCAAAAATATATATTTGAAAAATGTAATTATTATCTTAAAATGTGACAACTAATAGTGCGACTACTGTCTTTTCCTAACAACTCCTTGAACTAGGAAAAACTTTAAGTTGACATAGAGTATCACCAGCCTTGTTCTTTAGCATTCTGTGTGTTTCCGTTTGGCAACCAATCTGATTTAATCAAGGAAGACGGCGCACAAGTACTTCAGTTGGTTTTGATGAGTATGTGACAGACATCTCAGCTTGTTACTGATGACCACAGCAGCACGAAACCAGTTTATAAAGCTTGCAAATGAGAGTTTGTTATTTTATGTCCAAATTCCATTGTCCATACACTTTTTTTCCTAAATTGAATCTGCATTTAACGGCTGTATTGTGTTCCACAGTAGGTGTTTCTACATCTATGTAATGTGCAGTAATTTGAAAATACACCCTGAGATATTCTGTCTTTCTGCACAGTCCTCTGGAATTACACGCCGTTAGTACAAGTATCATCATGTGACCTCTTTAAAGTGTAATAAAACCAGCCTCCACATACTTCTGAGCTCAGCCCTAAAAGCAGTAACATCTCTCTGGAGACGCTCCTCATCCTCCTGTTAATGACAAACCAAAATGGTTAGTGGTGGAAGTCTCATTTCATGCCCCGCAGCCGAGCCATAAAACCCAAACCCCTCTCCATTTTGGGAGGTTAAATGGAGAAATTTAAAGCAGACTAAATCAAATTTGACTCAAGAGTTATTAACATAATAGCTGTTGTCTTACATTCTATTCTGCAGGAGTGCTGCTTTCTAAAGCTTGGCATGAAAGCAGTGTTAATTACCAATCTGTTCTGCCTCGCTCCTCTTTTTTTTGTTTTTTGTTTTTTTCTTTCAAGGATTCACACTATCACTTCTTTGAAGGATCAATATTAAGAGGAATTTAAATTTCACGCATCATGAGAGATATTTGTTCAAATTTGCTTTCAGTGAAGCTTAAAATATGTCATGTCGGCTTGATTAAAAATCCATTAATATTTGCAGGGAGTAACAAGATATTTTAAATGGACCTAACAGAGCCTGGATGTGTTTGCATGATTTTCCCTGAACCACCGTTTGAATCCAGTCAGACGGAGTTGCACTGAGTGAAGTGACATGCCCTGCGGACGCCTCCAGCACACACATGCTGGCATCTTTTCATTTTCTCTGCTTGCTATTTGCAAATTAATTACTGTTGTGGTTGTCATGCATGTGATAACAAATCCTTTAGAGTCATTTAAGTGCTTTCTTGACAAGTGAGAAAAATGTTTCATTAGAATGTCATGAATTGCATTTTTACCTTGTGGAGCACATGTGGAAATGAAGTCATGAAAAGTCATTTAAGCAATTAAAAACATCTCAATCTTTCCAGCGTTCATCACTTGACTGTTTGCATCATTAGTCATTTCATCTCTGGAGCTCTGGTGCCAGAGTTAACCTGATGTGACCTGATGGCTGAGCATTACAGACAGGCACAAATACAACAGCTGACAACCACAAACATCATTCTGATTTTGAAGGACTGGAATTTAAAAAAAAAAGAAAAAAGAAAAAGCTTTAGCAGTTGTGACCTTCAGCAGCCCTGCAGTCCTGTTTCAAAACTGTGAAGCAGCCCTAGTTGTTCATATGAAAAACTGTAGATTGTTCATACCACCTTAGTGTGGTCAAAAAATGCACCAATAAATGGGGCATGAACTATGGGGGAGCCAGGGAGAGCTTGGCTCCACTTAATAAGATGTGAGCTCCCCTGAAAATTTGTGGAATTTTGATTGGTCTCTAAAAAGATATTCTGTCCTTTAAGACACAACGCTTCCCTGTCAATGACAAAATTTTCCATCAATTGCTGTTTTCACTGCCAGAAAAAATTTGTGACAAAAAAATTTGTCACTCGAAGAGACAGAGAACCATTGGCATTCAGCAGAAGAAAAAGACGTCATGTAGCATGAAATACAAAGGCGCTCAGCTGCAGATCTTCGGGAC
>JAWZSL010000342.1:0-20649 GCA_034769285.1 Lutjanus argentimaculatus | reverse complement strand
CCGAGTTGCCGGCAGTCCAAGTTGCGTGGGGGTTTGCGAGGGCCCGTTCAACGCTGCTTGCAGCTTTAATTAGGGGGCCAAGCCCGCGGGGCCTGGGGACCGCGTATGCTAGCATACGCGTTTCCCAGGACCAGCGGTGCTGGGAACCCTATTGTTTTTGTTCGGATTTTTATAGTTTTTTTTTTTTTTTTTCTCTATTTTTATTTTTCCGTTGGTAAAAGTGGTGCTGCAGGCTAAACCGTGCATGGGAGGGCGGTGCAATTTGGAGGGTTGGTCCAGACCCCTGCAGGGACCTCAGGCGCAAAAAATCACATATGTCCCCCAGCAGGTGGCGCTATAACCAAGGGAAACACGTTTTGGCCTATAACTCCCACACAGTATGTCGCACATTCAAAAGCCTCATATCCCAAGATTCCCTGAATTGCCCTGACTCACCTGGGCTAGGCCACGCCCATTTCCGCCTAGAGTTTTTTTTTACTACATCGCAAAAACTGGAAAACCTACTTTTCGAACTCCTCCTTGGGGTTTTGTCTCGATCAGTGTGAAATTTGGCACGTACAGTCTTCTGATGGACCTGACCAAAAGTTATCAAAAGAATTTTGATCCGTCAAAGGATGCGCAAATTATTAACGAATAAATTTTTGAAGCTAGCTATAAAAACGCGAACAATTGCATATCTCGGTCAAAATAAATGCTAATAACACCAAGTCCGAGATCCTTGGTTGGCATGTCACTGTGAGTGTGTCAGCAAAATTTGGCTAATGTTGACCACTAGGGGGCGCTGCAAATATGGGACATTTATATCTCTAAAACAGCAAAACCGATTTTTACGAAATTTGGTGGGTATGATGTTGGGTCACTCCTGAGGCCATATCTTGAAGGTAATCACGACTGGTCAAAGTGGGCGTGGCTTATTACGAGATAAACAACAAACATTTATTTCAGCTCAAGTGTTATGCTGAGGGCTGTGAAATTTACAGGGTATATATAGAATAGCACACAGACCACCCATACCAAAAATTGTGCATCTACTCCACTAGGTGGCGCTGTAATGGACGCAAATGCATTTTGGCCTGTAACTTCCACATTTTTAATCACATCTTCATAAACTTTATATCCACGTGTTCCCTAAATAGATCCGCATCTTTTGACATAGGCCACTCCCACTCCCACAGCATATTTCTCTTTGTAAGTCGCTACATGTCAAAAACCTACTTTTTCGAACTCCTCCTAGGGTTTATGCTCCATCTGCACGAAACTTTGCTGAAACAATCTCCAGACGTGCCTGATCAAAAGTTATCAAAAGAATTTTGCTACGCAAAAAAATGCGCTACTTATAAATAAACATTTTTTTTCTGCTAGCTAAAAAAACACATACTGTTGCATATTTTTGTCAAAGTAAAAGCTATCGACATGAAACTCAAGACACTTGTTTCAGAGGTCAACCAGAGGCTTTCTGCCAAATTTGGCACAAATTGGCCAATAGGGGGCGCTATAAACAGAGAAAAATCAAGCGACACGAAAGTTTCTCAGATTCGCACGAAATTTGGCGAGCACCATGTGGAGTCGCTCCCGAGGCCGGCTATAAAGTTTAGTGATGTTTGGTCAAAGTGGGCGTGACTTCTTACAACAAACATATTCAGCCTCTCACACTGCTCTTCCCATTACAATAAGAGGAATTGAAAGAGAGGGCAGCCTTGTGCGACCCCACGTTCGATAGCAGATCTTGGCGGTGTGCCTCCTGGTAAAGAAATAGAACCATTTGCGTTGCGTGGGCTCCACGACGCCCGGGGGCCGAGTCGCACGGGAGGCTTGGCCCCCGTTCATAACTGCTTGCAGTTCTAGTTAGGGGGCCAAGCCCGCGGGGGCTGGGGACCGCGTATGCAAGCATACGCGGTTCCCAGGACCAGCGGTGCTGGGAACCCTATTGTTTTTGTTAAGATTTTTATTAGGGGGCCAAGCCCGCGGGGGCTGGGGAACGCGTATGCAAGGCATACGCGTTCCCCAGGACCAGCGGTGCTGGGAACCCTATTGTAATTGTTCAGATTTTTATTTTTTATTTTTTTTTCCTTATTTTTATTTTTCCGTAGATAAAAGTGGTGCTGCAGGCTAAACCGTGCAAGGGAGGGTCGTGCAATTTAGAGGGTTGGTCCAGACCCCTGCAGGGACCTCAGGCGCAAAAATTGACATATGTCTGCCACCAGGTGGCGCTATAACCAAGGGCAACGCCTTTTGGCCTATAACTCCCAAACTGTTACTCGCACATTCAAAAGCCTCATATCCACAGATTCCCTGAATTGCCCTGAAACACCTGGGCTAGGCCACGCCCATTTCCGCCTATAATTTTTTTTTGCTAGATCGCGAAAACTGGAAAACCTACTTTTTCGAACTCCTCCTTGGGGTTTGGTCTGATCAGTGTGAAATTTGGCATGTACGTTCAGCAGCTGGACCCGATCTAAAGTTATCAAAAGAATTTTGTTCGGTCAAAATATGCGCAAATTATTAACGAATAAAATTTTCTAGCTACCTATAAAAAACGCAAACTATTGCATAACTCGGTCAAAGTACATGCTAATGACACCAAATCTGAGATCCTTGGTTGGCATGTGACTGTGGGGGAATGAGCCAAATTTGGCTAATGTTGGCCACTAGGGGGCGCTGCAAATATGGGAACGTTATATCTCTTAAACGCAAACACCGATTTTTACCAAATTTGGTGGGCATGATGCTGGGTCACTCCTGAGGCCATATCTTGAACGTCATCACGACTGCTCAAAGTGGGCGTGGCTTATTACGAGATTAACAACAAACTTTTATTTCAGCTCAAGTATTAAGCTGAGGGCTGCGAAATTTACAGGGTATATATAGAATAGCACCCAGACCGCCCATACCAAAAAATGTGCATCTACTCCACTAGGTGGCGCTGTAACTGACGCAAACGCGTTTTGCCCTGTAACTTCCACATTTTAAATCACATCTTCATAAACTTTATATCCACGTGTTCCCTCCATAGATCCGCATCTTTTGACATAGGCCACGCCCACTCCCACAGCATATTTCTCTTTGTAAGATGCTACACGTCAAAAAACCTACTTCTTCGAACTCCTCCTAGGGTTTATGCTCCAGCTGCACGAAACTTTGCACATACAATCTCCAGATGGGCCTGATCAAAAGTTATCAAAAGAATTTTGCTACTCCAAAAATGCTGAAATGCGGTACTTATAAATAAACAAATTTTTCCGCTAGCTAAAAAACACATACTGTTGCATATTTTTGTCAAAGTAAAAGCTATCGACATGAAACTCAAGACACTGCTCTCAGAGGTCAACCACAGGCTCTGTGCCAAATTTGGTGCAAATTGGGCAATAGGGGGCGCTATAAACACGGTAATATCAAGCGACAAAAAAGTTGTTCGTATCCGCACGAAATTTGGGGAGCATGATCTGGATTTGCTACCGAGCCCAGCCACAAAATTTTGTTATGTTTGGTCAAAGTGGGCATGACTTATTACAACAAACATATTCACATTTGACACTTGCAGTGCTCTTCCCACTACAGTAGAGGAAGGGAGAGACAGGGCAACCTTGTTTTACCCAGCGTTTAACAGCAAACCTCGGCAACATGCCTCCCGGTGACGAAACAGAGCCGTTTGCGTTGCGTGGGCTCCGCTATGCCCGGGGGCCGAGTCGCGCGGGAGGCTTGGCCCCCGTTCATAACTGCTTGCAGTTCTAGTTATTAGGGCCGAGCACCGTCCGGTGCGAGGACCCTATTGAAATTGAAGGAATTATTATTATTATTATTATTATTTTTCCTAGAACTAAATCGCTTTTTTGGAGGCTTTAACATACTCGAAAACGCGCAAATTTTGGCGGCCGCATCAGTCACGGTGAACATTTACGTGTATTCGGGTCTTCGGCGGTGGGCGGTCCAAAATGGCTAGGCCACGCCCCTTAAACAGCAGCCCCTGCGGCTCGTTTAACCGACATGCACGAAAATCGGTACACACACGTAGGGACACCCAGACGCACAAAAAAGTCTCTTGCACCCATAGGCTAAAACCCCACAGGAAGTCAGCCATTTCGAATTTGGAGGCCATTTTTGGCATTTTCGACGTTTTGTATTTCAACAAACTCCTCCTACAGATTTAATTGGATTGACTTCAAAATTTACCTGAGCAAGCCCGACTACCATGTGATCAAACATTATTAAAAGATCTTCATTGCGTCGAAGGGCGCAAGCGCTGCGGAAGGTCAAATTTTGATGTCTCGCCATAAAACACGAGATTGCTATAACTTTGGGATTAAAGCTCGATCTGCACCAAACTTCACAAGATCAATAACAGCCCCGCCCTGAACACGTCTACATGCTAAATTTTGTAATTGTCATAGCGCCCCCTGCTGGGCAACAGGAAATGCCATGTTTTACACTTTGCCGTGCTGCTCTGAGCACGTTGCCCACATCAAACTCAAATTTGGTCAGAAAGGCCTTAACAAGTTGGTAATGCTATATTATGAAGACCATGATGTCTCGTCAAACGGTATCGCCGTGACGGCGCGGCGAAGGTCGACGTTTCGCCAAAAACCCAATAAGTGGCCCTAACTTCAGTGTCCTTGGTCGATCTTCCTGAACTTCACATGTTTGTAACTGGCCCTGCCCTGAACATATGATATAAATTTCATAAGGGGGCGTGGCTTAATGGATTGGCCACGCCCCTTAAACAGCAGCCACGCGGCCCGTTTTCACCGACATGCACGAAAATCGGTACACACATGTATCACACCCAGACGCACAAAAAAGCCTCTGGAACCCATAGGCTAAAACCAACAGCAAGTCGGCCATTTTGAATTTCGTGGTAAATTTTGACGTTTCGCACGCGTTGCCTTGTAAGAGTTCCTGCCTACAGGATTCATCAGAACGTCTTCAAAATTGCTGGATACCCTCTAGACTAGCTTGTGAGTAAAAGTTATCAACAGATTTTGCCTCAGTTGAACGGTATGGCTATCAGGTGGCGGCGAATTTTGATGATTCGCCATGAGACAGGAAATTGCTATAAATTTAGCAAAACGGTCCAATCTGCACCACACTTCTCATGTGTGATCATAGTCCCCACCTGAACACCACTACGTGACAATATTCCAGGATTGACATAGCGCCCCCTGCTGGCGACAGGAAATGACATGTTTTAGAGTTTGACGTACCGCTCCAAGCATGTTGACCATATCCAACTCAAATCTACTCACACAGGTCTTCAGACCTTGGCGATGCTATATTGTGAAGATCTTGAGGCCAGGTCAAACGGCGTTGCCCTGAGAGCGCGCTGAAGGTTGACGTTTCGCTAAAACACAGGAAGTGGGCTTAACTTCAGTGTACTTGCTCAGATCTGCATGAAACTTCACATGTTTATTACCAGTCCGAACCTGGAATATATGATATGAATTTTGTGGATGGCCGTGGCTAAATGGCTTGGCCACGCCCATTCCTAAAAGTAGCCGCCCTAGGACGTCTCACCGATATGCACGAAAATCGGTACACATATGTAGCAGACGCAGGCACACAAAAAAGTCTCTTGGACCCATAGGCTAAACCCAACAGGAAGTCGGCCATTTTTAATTTTGTGGTCAATTTTTCTCTCTCACCATGACACAGGACAATGCTATAACTTCGCTATAAATGGTCTTATGTGCACCGAAACTTGACGAGTATGATAAAAGTCCCAGCCTGAACACATCTGCATGACACTCAGGAGTCACAGTCATAGCACCCACCTAGTGGAGACAGGAGAGTAACACCGCATTGCTTCCTACAGCGTCCAAAGGGGGTGACAATTCAGCACCTCGTCTGCCAGTCAGCCTCTGGCGACAAGGTCACGGCGGCAGGAGGCCCGACTGCCATGGGGGCTGCGGTCGCCAGCAACCCGAGTTGCCGGCAGTCCAAGTTGCGTGGGGGTGCGAGGGCCCGTTCAACGCTGCTTGCAGCTTTAATTAGGGCCCGAGCACCGTCCGGTGCGAGGACCCTATTGAAATTGAAGGAATTATTATTAGGGCCCGAGCACCGTCCGGTGCGAGGACCCTATTGAAATTGAAGGAATTATTATTATTCTTTTTTTTCCTAGAACTAAATCGCTTATTTGGGGACTTTAAAACATACTCGAAAACGCGCAAATTTTGGCGGTCGCATCAGTCGTGGTGAAAATTTACGTGTATTAGGGTCTTCGGTGGTGGGCGGTCCAAAATGGCTAGGCCACGCCCCTTAAACAGCAGCCCCTGCGGCTTGTTTAACCGACATGCACGAAAATTGGTACACACAAGTATGACACCCAGACGCACAAAAAAGTCTCTTGGACCCATAGGCTAAACCCAACAGGAAGTCAGCCATTATGAATTTGGCGGCCATTTTTGGCCTTTTCGACCTTTTGTATTTTAACGAACTCCTCCTACAGATTTAATCGGATTGACTTCAAAATTTACCAGAGCGAGCTCGACTACCATGTGATCAAAAGTTATTAAAAGATCTTCATTACATCGAAGGGCTGCGAGCGCTGCGGAAGGTCAAATTTTGATGTCTCGCCATAAAACACGAGATTGCTATAACTTTGGGGTTTAAAGGCCCCATCTGCACCAAACTCTGCAAGATGGATAATAGTCCCACCCTGAACAAGTCTACATGCTCAAATTTTGCAATTGTCATAGCGCCCCCTGCTGGCGACAGGAAAGGCCATGTTTTAGACTTTGATGTGCTGCTCTGACCATGTTGACCATATCCAACTCAAATTTGGTCAGAAAGGCCATAACATGTTGATAATGCAATATTATGAAGATCATGCTGTCTTGTCAAAGGGCGTCGCCGTGACGGAACGGCGAAGGTCAACGCTTCGCCAAAACACAATAAGTGGCCATAACTTCAGTGTCCTTGGTCGAATCTTTCTGAAACTTCACATGGTTGTAACTGGCCCTGCCCTGAATATATGATATGAATTTCATAAGGGGGCGTGGCTAAATGGATTGGCCACGCCCTTAAAACAGTAGCCCCCGCGGCCCGTTTCACCGACATGCACAAAAATCGGTACACACATGTATCCCACCCAGACGCACAAAAAAGTCTCTTGGACCCATAGGCTAAACCCAACAGGAAGTCAGCCATTTTGAATTTCGTGGTCAATTTTGGCGTTTTCCCCCTGCCGTATTTTAACGAACTCCTCCTACAGGATTAATCAGAATGACTTCAAAATCACTGTGAATCATCTAGACTACGTTGTGATCAAAAGTTATTAAAAGATCGCGCTATCGTTAAAGGGCATGGCCGTGAGGTGGCGGCAAATTTTGATGTCACGCCATAAAACACGAAATTGCTATAACTTTAGCATTCATGGTCTCATCTGCACCCAACTTCACATGTTTGATAATAGTCCAACCCTGAACACAATCTATATGACAATTCTCTGTGATTGGCATAGCACCCCCTGCTGGCGACAGGAAATGACATGTTTTAGACTTTGAGGTGCTGCTTCCAGCACGTTGACCATATCCAGCTCAAATCTGGTAAGACAGGTCTTCAGACCTTGGTAATGTTATATTGTGAAGATCATGATGTATCGTCAAAGAGCGTTGCCCTGAGAGCACGGCGAATGTTGATGCCTCGCCATGAAACACGGACTTGCTATAACATGAGATTAAATGGTCACATCTGCTCCAAACTTCACATGTATTATAATAATCCCGGCCTGAACACCTCTACATAAAAACTCACGAGTCACAGTCATAGCGCCACCTACTGGGGACAGGAAGTAACACCACATTGCTTCCTACAGTGTCCGAAGGGGGTGAAAATTCAGCACCTCGTCTACCAGTCAGCCTCTGGCGGGCGTGGTCCCGGCCGCAGCAGGCCCCGAGTGGCACGGGGCTGCGGTCGCCAGCAACCCGAGTTGCGTGGGGGTGCGAGGGCCCGTTCAACGCTGCTTGCAGCTTTAATTATTATTATTATTTTTCCTAGAACTAAATCGCTTTTTTGGAGGCTTTAACATACTCGAAAACGCGCAAATTTTGGCGGGTCGCATCAGTCGTGGTGAAAATTTACGTGTATTAGGGTCTTCGGCGGTGGGCGGTCCAAAATGGCTAGGCCACGCCCCTTAAACAGCAGCCCCTGCGGCTCGTTTAACCGACATGCACGAAAATCGGTACACACACGTATGACACCCAGACGCACAAAAAAGTCTCTTGCACCCATAGGCTAAACCCCACAGGAAGTCAGCCATTTTGAATTTGGAGGCCATTTTTGGCATTTTCGACGTTTTGTATTTCAACAAACTCCTCCTACAAATTTAATTGGATTGACTTAAAAAATTTACCTGAGCAAGCCCGACTACCATGTGATCTAACATTATTAAAAGATCTTCATTGCGTCGAAGGGGCGCGAGCGCTGCGGAAGGTCAAATTTTGATGTCTCGCCATAAAACACGAGATTGCTATAACTTTGGGATTAAAGCTCCGATCTGCACCAAACTTCACAAGATCAATAACAGCCCCGCCTGAACACGTCTACATGCTCAAATTTTGAAATTGTCATAGCGCCCCCTGCTGGCGACAGGAAATGCCATGTTTTACACTTTGCCGTGCTGCTCTGAGCACGTTGCCCACATCAAACTCAAATTTGGTCAGAAAGGCCTTAACAACTTGGTAATGCTATATTATGAAGACCATGATGTCTCGTCAAACGGTATCGCCGTGACGGCGCGGCGAAGGTCGACGTTTCGCCAAAACCCAAAAAGTGGCCCTAACTTCAGTGTCCTTGGTCGAATCTTCCTGAAACTTCACATGGTTGTAACTGGCCCTGCCCTGAACATATGATATAAATTTCATAAGGGGGCGTGGCTACATGGATTGGCCACGCCCCTTAAACAGCAGCCCACGCGGCCCGTTTCACCGACATGCACGAAAATCGGTACACACATGTATCACACCCAGACACACAAAAAAAGCCTCTGGAACCCATAGGCCTAAACCCAACAGGAAGTTGGCCATTTTGAATTTCGTGGTAAATTTTGGCGTTTCGCACGCGTTGCCTTGTAAGAGTTCCTGCCTACAGGATTCATCAGAACGGCTTCAAAATTGCTGGATACCCTCTAGACTAGCTTGTCATTAAAAGTTATCAACAGATTTTGCCTCAGTTAAAACGGTATGGGCCGTCAGGTGGCGGCGAATTTTGATGATTCGCCATGAGACAGGAAATTGCTATAAATTTAGCAAAAAACAGTCCAATCTGCACCAAACTTCTCATGTGTGATCATAGTCCCCACCTCAATACCACTACGTGACAATATTCCAGGATTGTCATAGCGCCCCCTGCTGGCAACAGGAAATGACATGTTTTAGAGTTTGACGTACCGCTCCAAGCATGTTGACCATATCCAACTCAAATCTACTCAGACAGGTCTTCAGACCTTGGCGATGCTATATTGTGAAGATCTTGAGGCCAGGTCAAACGGCGTTGCCCTGACAGCGTGGCGAAGGTTTACGTTTCGCCAAAACACAGGAAGTTGCTTTAAATGCACTATACCTGCTCAGATCTCCCTGAAACTTTACATGTTTATTGACAGTCGAACTCTGAACAAATGATATGAATTTCGTTAATGGGCGTGGCTAAATGGCTTGGCCACGCCCATTCCTAAAAGTAGCCGCCCTAGGACGTCTCACCGATATATGCACGAAAATCGGTACACATATGTAGCAGACGCAGGCACACAAAAAAAGTCTCTTGGACCCATAGGCTAAACCCAACAGGAAGTCGGCCATTTTGAATTTAGTGGTCACTTTTTCTCTCTCACCATGACACAGGAAAATGCTATAACTTTGCTATAAATGCTCTTATGTGCACCAAAAACTTGACAAGTATGATAAAACTCCCAGCCTGAACACATCCGCATGACGCTCAGGAGTCATAGTCATAGCACCACCTAGTGGAGACAGGAAGTAACACCGCATTGCTTCCTACAGCGTCCAAAGGGAGTGAAAATTCAGCACCTCATCTGCCAGTCAGCCTCTGGCGACAAGGTCACGGCGGCAGCAGGCCCCGAGTGGCATGGGGGCTGCGGTCGCCAGCACCCCGAGTTGCCGGCAGTCCGAGTTGCGTGGGGGTGCGAGGGCCCGTTCAACGCTGCTTGCAGCTTTAATTAGGGCCCGAGCACCGTCCGGTGCGAGGACCCTATTGAAATTGAAGGAATTATTATTCTTTTTCTTATTATTATTATTATTATTACGACAAAAATAAATCGCTTATTTGGGGGCTTTAAAACATATTCAAAAACTCACCAAATTTGGCATGCGCGTCAGTCCCCGTGTAAATTTTGGTGTGATATGCTTTTCGTCAAGGGCCGGCCCAAAATGCTTAGGCCACGCCCCTTAAACAGAGGCCCGGACTCAAGGTTTCACGATTGCCACGAAAATCGGTACACACATAGATCAAGCCCAGACGCACAAAAAGGTCATAGGTACCAGGAGGCTAAACCCAACAGGAAGTGAGATATTTTTAATTTGGCGGCCATTTTTGGCGTTTTACACGTTCTGCATTTTCACGAACTCCTCCTACAGGATTAATCATATTGACTTCAAAATTGCTGTGTATCTTTTTGGCTACTTTGTGATCACAAGTTCTCAAAAGATCCGCTACCCGTTGAGGGGCGTATCGGCTTTTTGACGTCAAAGTTTTATGTTTCGCCATGAAAAACGAAATTGTCATAACTTTAGCATAAATGGTCCGATCTGCACCAAACTTCACGTGTTTGATAATAGTCCCGCCCTCAACACACGTATGTCAAAAGATTCTATAATTTTCATAGCGCCCCTGCTGGCAACAGGAAATGTAATGTTTTACTGTTTTAGGTGCTGCTCTGACCATCTTGACCATATCTGACTCAAATTTGGTCAGGAAGCCCTGAAGACCTTGGTAATGCTATATTGTGAAGATCATGACGTATCGTCAAACGGCGTTGCGCCCACAGCGTGGCGAAGTTGATGATTCGCCAAAATGCAGATATGTGGCCTTAACTTCAGTGTCCTTGGTCATATCTGCCTGAAACTTCATAGGGTGTGTTAATGGTCCAGCCCTGAACATGTGATTTGAGTTTCATGAGTGGGCGTGTCCAAATGGCTTGGCCACGCCCTTAAAACAGCAGCCCCCGCGGCCAGTTTCACCGACATGCACGAAAATCGGTTACACACATGTATCACACCCAGACGCACAAAAAAGCCTCTGGGACCCATAGGCTAAAACCAACAGGAAGTCAGCCATTTTGAATTTCGTGGTAAATTTTGGCGTTTCGCACGCGTTGCCTTGTAAGACTTCCTGCCTACAGGATTCATCAGAACGGCTTCAAATTTGTTGGACACCCTCTAGACTAGCTTGTGAGTAAAAGTTATCCACAGATTTTGCCTCAGTTGAACGGTATGGCCGTCAGGTGGCGGCGACTTTTGATGATTCGCCATGAGACAGGAAATTGCTATAAATTTAGCCAAAAACGGTCCAATCTGCACCAAACTTCTCATGTCTGATCATAGTCCCCACCTGAACACCACTACGTCACAATATTCCAGGATTGTCATAGCGCCCCTGCTGGCGACAGGAAATGACATGTTTTAGAGTTTGACGTACTGCTCCAAGCGTGTTGACCATATCCAAAACAAATCAACTCAGACGAGTCTTCAGACCTTGGCGATGCTATAATGTCAAGATCTTGAGGCCAGGTCAAACGGCGTTGCCCTGAGAGCGTGGCGAAGGTTGACATTTCGCCAAAACACAGGAAGTTGCTTTAAATGCACTGTACCTGCTCAGATCTGCCTGAAACTTAACATGTTTATTGACAGTAGAACTCTGAACAAATGATATTAATTTCGTGAATGGGCGTGGCTAAATGCCTTGGCCACGCCCATTCCTAAATGTAGCGCCATAGGACGTATCATCGATATGCACGAAAATCGGTACACATATGTAGCAGACGCAGGCACACAAAAAAGTCTCTTGGACCCATAGGCTAAACCCAACAGAAAGTCGGCCATTTTGAATTTTGTGGTCAATTTTTCTCTCTCACCATGACACAGGAAAATACTATAACTTTGCTATAAATGGTCTTATGTGCACCAAAACTTCACAAGTATGATAAAAGTCCCAGCCTGAACACATCTGCATGACGCTCAGGAGTCATAGTCATAGTGCCACCTAGTCGAGACAGCAAGTAACACCGCATTGCTTCCTACAGCGTCCAAAGGGGGTGAAAATTCAGCACCTCGTCTGCCAGTCAGCCTCTGGCGACAAGGTCACGGCGGCAGCAGGCCCCGAGTGGCATGGGGGCTGCGGTCGCCAGCACCCCGAGTTGCCGGCAGTCCAAGTAGCGTGGGGGTGCGAGGGCCCGTTCAACGCTGCTTGCAGCTTTAATTAGGGCCCGAGCACCGTCCGGTGCGAGGACCCTATTGTTTTCCTTAGGATTATTAGGGCCCGAGCACCGTCCGGTGCGAGGACCCTATTGTTTTCCTTAGGATTATTATTATTAGGGCCCGAGCACCGTCCGGTGCGAGGACCCTATTGTTTTCCTTAGGATTATTTATTATTATTATTATTATTATTATTATTATTTTTTTTTTTCCTCTGTTTGATCGCATTTTTGGGGGCTTTAACATACTCAAAAACTCACCAAATTTGACATGCACATTCGTCTTGGCGAAAATTATAGGTGCTCGGGAAATCTCAGGAATGCCCGTCGCAAAATGGCGAAATGGCGCCCCCTAGAAATTTTCAATCGGCTCCCACGGGCAGCCCGTTTGACGAAATCCTCCGAAATTCGGAGGGGTCGTGTATCATCCCAAGACGCACGAAAATGCGCGCTTGGACTTTTTTCTAAAACGTACAGGAAGTCCGCCATTTTGATTTGAAAATTCTGATGTTGGCGATTTGCGAGGGTCCTCTAAAAAGCTATCTCCTCCTAGACGGTTCGTTGGATCGGCTTCAAATTTGGCATGCTGCAACTAGACCGCTTGATGATTAAAAGTTATTAAAAGATCTCGTGTATCTCGTACGGCGTTGCCGTGGCAGCGCGGCGAAGTTTGATGTTTTGCCATGAAAAACGAGGAGCGCTATAACTTTGCCATAAATGGTCCGATCTGCACCAAACTTCACACGTATGATAATAGTCCCGCCCTGAACACATCTAAATGAAAATAATCTTTGAACGTCATGGCGCCCCCTGCTGGCGACAGGAAATGCAATGTTTTACACTTTGAGGTGCTGCTCTGACCACGTTGAACATATTCAACTCAAATTTGGTCAGAAAGGCCTTAAGATGTTGGTAATGCTATATTACGAAGCACAGAACGTCTCGTCAAACGGCGCCGCCCTGAGGGCGCGGCGAAGGCCGACGTCTCGCCGTGAACCACGAAAGTGCCATAACTTGGGCGTACTTGGTCGAAGCTTCCTGAAACTTCACATGGTTGTAACTGGCCCTCCCTTGATCATATCATATGAGTTTCGTGAGGGGGCGGGGCCTAACGGCTCGTCCAGCCCTTAAAACTGCAGCCCCGCGGCCCGTTTGACTGACGTGAACGAAATTCGGTACGCACATGTATCACACCCAGACGCACAAAAAAGTCTCTTGGACCCATAGGCTACGCCCAACAGGAAGTCAGCCATTTTGAATTGAATATTCTGATTTTGCGATTTGCGAGTGTTCTCTCAGAGCTATCTCCTCCTACATGGTTCATTGGATCGGCTTCAAATTTGGCATGCTGCAACTACACCACTTGATGATTAAAGTTATTAAAAGATTGCATGTATCTCGTAAGGCGTTTTCCATGGCAGCGCGGCGAAGTTTGATACCTCGCCATGAAAAACGAAAGTGCTATAACTTGGGCGTGATAGGTCCGATCGGCACCAAACTTGCTGTGTATGATCATAGTCCCGCCTTCAACACTGGCAACATTAAAAAAATTCCCCCTTTCTCAAAACGCCCCTGCTGGTAACAGGAAATGACATGTTTTAGAGTTTGACGTACTGCTCCAAGCGTGTTGACCAATATCCAACTCAAATCTACTCAGACAGGTCTTCAGACCTTGGTGATGCTATATTGTGAAGATCTTGAGGCCAGGTCAAATGGCGTTGCCCTGAGAGCGCGGCGAAGGTTGACGTTTCCCTAAAACACAGGAAGTTGCTTTAAATGCACTGCACCTAGTCAGATCTGCCTGAAACTGCACATGTTTATTGACAGTCCAACTCTGAACATATGATATAAATTTCGTTAATGGGCGTGGCTAAATGCCTTGGCCACGCCCATTCTTAAAAGTAGCCGCCATAGGACGTATCACCGATATGCACGAAAATCGGTAGACATATGTATCAGACCCAGGCACACAAAAAAGTCTCTTGGACCCATAGGCTAAACCAACAGGAAGTCAGGCATTTTGAATTTTGTGCTCAACCTTGCTGTCTCGCCATGAAACAGGAAAAGGCTATAAATGCTCTTATGTGCACCAAAACTTGACAAGTATGATAAAAGTCCCAGCCTGAACACATCTGCATGACGCTCAGGAGTCATAGTCATAGCACCACCTAGTGGAGGGCAGGAAGTAACACCGCATTGCTTCCTACAGCGTCCAAAGGGGGTGAAAAGTCAGCACCTCGTCTGCCAGTCAGCCTCTGGCGACAAGGTCACGGCGGGCAGCAGGCCCGAGTGGCATGGGAGCTGCGGTCGCCAGCACCCCGAGTTGCCGGCAGTCCAAGTTGCGTGGGGGTGCGAGGGCCCGTTCACGCTGCTTGCAGCTTTAATTATTAGGGGGCCAAGCCCGCGGGGGCTGGGGAACGCGTATGCAAGGCATACGCGTTTCCCAGCACCAGCGGTGCTGGGAACCCTATTGTTTTCGTTCCGATTTTTATTTTTATTATTTCTTTTATTCTTCCGTTGATAAAAGTGGTACTGCAGGCTAAACCGTACAAGGGAGGGCGGTGCAATTTGGAGGATTGGTCCAGACCCCTGCACGTACCTCAGGCGCAAAAATTGACATATGTCTGCCAGCAGGTGGCGCTATAACCAAGGCAAACACGTTTTGGCCTATAACTCCCAAATCCTTTGGCGCACATTCAAAAGCCTCATATCCACAGATTCCCTGAATTGCCCTGAATCACGTGGGCTAGGCCACGCCCATTTCCGCCTAGAATTTTTTTTCAGGAAATCGCTAAAACTCGAAAACCTACTTTTTCAAACTCCTCCCTGGGGTTTGGTCCGATCACTGTGAAATTTGGTATGTCCATTCGTAAGCTGGACCTAATCTAAAGTTATCAAAACAGTTTTGGTTGGTCAAAATATGCGCAAATTATTAACGAATAAAATTTTATAGCTAGCTAGAAAAATGCGAACAGTTGCATATCTCGGTCAAAATAAATGCTAACGACACCAAATCCGAGATCCTTGGTTGTCATGTGACTGTGGGGGTGTGAGCCAAGTTTGGTTAACTTTGCCCACTAGGGGCGCTGCAAATATGGGAACGTTATATCTCTTAAACGGCAACACTGTTTTTTACCAAATTTGGTGGGCATGATGCTGGGTCACTCCTGAGGCCATATCTTGATGATAATCACGACTGGTCAAAGTGGGCGTGGCTTATTACGACATAAACAACAAACATTTATTTTAGCTCAAGTATTATGCTGAGGGCTGTGAAATTTACAGGGTATATATAGAATAGGACACACACCACCCACACCAAAAATTATGCGTCTACTCCACTAGGTGGCGCTGTAACGGACACAATCACGTTTTGGCCTGTAACTTCCACATTTTTGATCACAAGTTCATAAACTTTATATCCACGTGTTCCCTTAATAGATCCGCATCTTCTGACATAGGCCACGCCCACACCCACAGCATATTTCTCTTTGTAAGTCCCTACACATCAAAAACCTACTTTTTCGAACTCCTCCTAGGGTTTACGCTCCATCTGCACGAAACTTTGCACACACAATCTCCAGACAGGCCTGATCAAAAGTTATCAAAAGAATTTTGGAACTCCAAAAAACGCGGTACTTATAAATAAGCAATTTTTTCCGCTAGCTAAAAAACACATACTGTTGCATATTTTTGTCAAAGTAAAAGCTATCAACTTCAAACTCAATCCACACGTTGCAGAGGTCAACCACAGGCTCTGTGCCAAATTTGGCGCAAATTGACTGATAGGGGGCGCTATAAACAGAGAAATATCAAGTGACATAAAAGTTCATCGGATTCGCACGAAATTTGGCGGGTGCCATGTGGAGTCGCTCCCGAGGCCGTCTGTAAAGTTTAGTGATGTTTGGTCAAAGTGGGCGTGACTTGTTACAACAAACATATTCAGCCTTTCACATTGCTCTTCCTATTACACTGAGGGAAATGGAGAGAGAGGGCAGCCTTGTTTGACCCCATGCTTCACAGCAAATCTCGGCGATGTGCCTCCCGGTGACGAAACAGAGTCGTTCCTGTTGCGTGGGCTCCGTGACGCCCGGGGGCCGAGTCGCGCGGGAGGCTTGGCCCCCTTTCATAACTGCTTGCAGTTCTAGTTATTATTATTATTATTCTGGCAAAAGTAAATCGCTTTGGAGGGGACTTTAACATATTCAAAAACTCACCAAATTTGGTAATCGCATCAGTCGTGGTGTAAATTTAGGTGTATTACAGTTGTCGGCGGTGGGAGGTGCAAAATGGCTAGGCCACGCCCCTTAAACAGCAGCCCCTGCGGCATTTTTTACCGACATGCACGAAAATCGGAACAATCACGTATCACACCCAAACGCACAAAAAAAGTCTCTTGGACCCATAGGCCAAACCCAACAGGAAGTCAGCCATTTTGATTTTCGTGGTCATTTTTGGCGTTTCGCATGTTTCATATTTTAACAAACTCCTCCTACAGGATCAATCAGAACGGCTTCAAAATCACTGTCTACCATCTACACTACTTTGTGATCAAAAGTTATAAAAAGATCGCGCTATCGTTGTAGGGTGTGGCCGTGAGGTGGCGGCGAATTTTGATGTCTCGCCATGAAAAACGAAATTACTATAACTTTGGCATACATGCTTGGATCTGCACCAAACTTACTATGTTTCATAATAGTCCCGCCCTGAACACATTTCAATGACAATAGTTTGCGCTTGTCACAGCGCCCCCTGGTGGCGACAGAAAAGGACATTTTTTAGACTTTGAGGTGCTGCTATGAGCACGTTGACCGTATCTCACTCAAATCTGGTGTGTAAGTGCAAAACAACTTGGCAATTCTATGACGTGAAGGTCGTGACGTTTCGTCGAAGGGCAACGCCCCCAGAGCGTGCCAAAGGTCGACGTTTCAAAAAAGCGACGTTTTTGTCATTAACTTTCCTGTATAACTTCGTATCGCCAAGTCATTTCCCACGTTGGTAACAGGTCCTGCCCTGGACATGTCATATGAGTTTGGTCAGTGGGCGTGGCCAAACGCCTTGACCACGCCCTTTAAACTGCAGCCCCCGCGCCACGTTTCACCGAGGCGCACGAAAATCGATAAACACGTCTATCACTCCAGGACGCACAAAAAAGTCTCTTGGACCCATAGGCTAAAACCAACAGGAAGTCGGCCATTTTGAATTTCGTGGTCAATTTTGGCGTTTCGCACGCGTCGCCTTGTAAGAGTTCCTGCCTACAGTATTCATCAGAACGGCTTCAAAATTGCTGGCTACCCTCTAGACTAGGTTGTGAGTAAAAGTTATCTACAGATTTTGCCTCAGTTGAACGGTATGGCCGTCAGGTGGCGGCGAATTTTGATGATTCGCCATGAGACAGGAAATTGCTATAAATTTAGAAAAAACGGTCCAATCTGCACAAAACTTCTCATGTCTCATCATAGTCCGACCCTGAACACAGCCACATGACAATATTCCATGATAGTCATAGCACCCCCTGCTGGCGACAGGAAATGACATGTTTTAGAGTTTGATGTACTGCTCCAAGCGTGTTGACCATATCCACCTCAAATCTACTCAGACAGGTCTTCAAATTGGTGCTGCTATATTGTGAAGATCTTGAGCCCAGGTCAAATGCCGTTGCCCTGAGAGCGTGGCGAAGGTTGACGTTTTGCTAAAACACAGGAAGTTGCTTTAAATGCACTGCACCTGGTCAGATCTGCCTGAAACTGCACATGCTTATTGACAGTCCAACTCTGAACATATGATATAAATTTCGTCAATGTGCGTGGCTAAATGCCTTGGCCACGCCCATTCTTAAAAGTAGCCGCCATAGGACGTCTCACCGATATGCACGAAAATCGGTAGACATATGTATCAGACCCAGGCACACAAAAAAGTCTCTTGGACCCATAGGCTAAACCCAACAGGAAGTCAGGCATTTTGAATTTTGTGGTCAACCTTGCTGTCTCGCCATGAAAGGAAAAGGCTATAACTTTCCTATAAATGCTCTGATATGCACCAAAACTTGACAAGTATGATAAAAGTCCCAGCCTGAACACATCTGCATGACGCTCAGGAGTCATAGTCATAGCACCACCTAGTGGAGACAGGAAGTAACACCGCATTGCTTCCTACAGCGTCCAAAGGGGGTGAAAAGTCAGCACCTCGTCTGCCAGTCAGCCTCTGGCGAAAAGGTCACGCAGCACCAGGCCCCGAGTGGCATGGGAGCTGCGGTTGCCAGCACCCCGAGTTGCCGGCAGTCCGAGTTGCGTGGGGGTGCGAGGGCCCGTTCAACGCTGCTTGCAGCTTTAATTATTATTATTAGGGCCCGAGCACCGTCCGGTGCGAGGACCCTATTGTTTTCCTTAGGATTATTAGGGCCCGAGCACCATCCGGTGCGAGGACCCTATTGTTTTCCTTAGGATTATTATTATTAGGGGGCCAAGCCCGCGGGGCCTGGGGTACGCGTATGCACAAGCATACGCGTTTCCCAGGACCAGCGGTGCTGGGAACCCTATTGTTTTTGTTCGGATTTTTATAGTTCACTATTATTATTATTTTTATTTTTCCGTTGGTAAAAGTGCTGCTGCAGGCTAAACCGTGCATGGGAGGGCGGTGCAATTTTGAGGGTTGGTCCAGACCCCTGCAGGGACCTCTGATGCAAAAACTAACATATGTCTGCCAGCAGGTGGCGCTATAACCAAGGAAAACACCTTTTGGCCTATAACTCCCACATCCTATGTCGCACATTCAAAAACCTCATATCCCCAGATTCCCTCATTTACCCTGAATCTCCTGGGCTCGGCCACGCCCATTTCCGCCTATAATTTTTTTTCAGGAAATTGCAAAACCTCGAAAACCTACTTTTTCCAACTCCTCCTTGGGGTTTGGTCCGATCAGTGTGAAATTTGGCAGGTATGTTCGTCAGCTGGACCTGATCTAAAGTTATCAAAAGAATTTTGTTCGGTCCAAATATGCGCAAATTATTAACGAATAACTTTTTCTAGCTAGCTATAAAAACACGAACATGTGCATAACTCGGTCAAAGTAAATGCTAACGACACCAAATCTAAGATCCTTGGTTGCCATGTGACTGTGGGGGTATCAGCCAAATTTGGCTCATTTTGGCCACTAGGGGGCGTTGCAAATATGGGAACGTTATATCTCTTAAACGCCAGCACCGACTTTTACCAAATTTGATGGGCATGACGCTGGGTCACTCCTGAGGACATATCTTGAAGGTAATCCCGACTGATCAAAGTGGGCGTGGCTTATTACGAGATAAACAACAAATCTTTATTTCAGCTCAAGTATTATGCTGACGGCTGTGAAATTTACAATAAATATATAGAATAGGATACAGACCGCCCATACCAAAAATTGTACGTCTACTCCACTAGGTGGCGCTGTAACGCATGCAAACGCATTTTGGCCTGTAACTTCCATATTTTTAATCACATCTTCATAAACTTTATATCCATGTGTTCCCTGAATAGACCCGCATCTTCTGACATAGGCCACGCCCACTCCCACAGTATATTTCTCTTTGTAAGTCGCTACACGTCAAAAACCTACTTTTTCAAACTCCTCCTAGGGTTTACACCCCATCTGCACGAAACTTTGCACACACAATCTCCAGACGTGCCTGATTAAAAGTTATCAAAAGAATTTTGCTACTCCAATAAACGCGGTACTTATAAATAAGCAAGTTTTTCTGCTAGCTAAAAAACACATACTGTTGCATATTTTTGTCATAATAAAAGCTATCGACATGAAACTCAACTCACTTATTTCCAAGGTCAAACAGAGGCTCTGTACCAAATTTCGTGCAAATTGGCCAACGGGGGGCGCTATAAACACGGTAATATCAAGTGACACAAAAGTTGATCGGATCCGCACGAAATTCGGGGAGCGTGATCTGGAGTCGCTCCCAAGCCCAGCCGTAAAGTTTTGTTACCTTTGGTCAAAGTGGGCGTGACTTATTACAACAAACATATTCAGCATTTGACACTTGCAGTGCTCTTCCCATTACAGTAAGAGGGAAGGGAGAGACAGGCCAGCCTTGTTTTACCCAACGTTTAACAGCAAACCTCGGCAACATGCCTCCCGATGACGAAACAGAGCCGTTTGCATTGCGTGGGCTCCGCTACGCTCGGGGCCGAGTTGCGCGGGAGGCTTGGCCCCGTTCATATACTGCTTGCAGTTCTAGT